>CAUYQV010186983.1:0-17331 GCA_963574575.1 Galagoides demidoff | reverse complement strand
TCTTTTTTTTTTTTTTTGAGACGGAGCCTCAAGCTATCCCCCTGGGTAGAGTGCCATGGCATCACAGCTCACAGCAACCTCCAACTCCTGGGCTCAATCGAGTCTCCTGCCTCCGCCTCCCAAGTAGCTGGGACCACAGGCGCCCGCCACAATGCCCCGCCATTTTTTGGTTGCAGCCATCATTGTTGTTTTGGCGGGCCCGGGCTGGGGATTCGAACTCGCCACCTTGGGTGTACGTGGCTGGCGCCTTAGCCGATTGAGCCACAGGCGCCGAGCCTGGACTTGAGTTTCAAAGACTGTTATCCTGCCTTTAAGCAGAAAGACAAGGCTTTTTATTTATTTATTCATTTTTTTTGAGACAAAGTCTCACTATGTCACCCTTGGTAGAGTGCTGTTGCATCACAGCTCACAACAACCTCAAACTCTTGGGCTTAAGCAATTCTCTTTCCTCAGCCTCCCAAGTAGTTGGGACTACAGGCGCCCACAGAAAGCCCGGCTATTTTTTATTTCAGTTGTCATTATTGTTTAGCTGGCCCTGGCTGTGTTTGTACCCGCCACCCTGGGTGTGTGTGGCTGGCAACTTTACCATTGTGCTACATTTGATGAGCCATGACATGGATTTTTTTTTTTTTTTTGAGACAGAGCCTCAAGCTATCCCCCTGGGTAGAGTGCCATGGCATCACAGCTCACAGCAACCTCCAACTCCTGGGCTCAAGCGAGTCTCTTGCCTCAGCCTCCCAAGTAGCTGGGACCACAGGCGCCCGCCACAACGCCTGGCTATTTTTTGGTTGCAGCCGTCATTATCGTTTGGCGGGCCGGGCTGGATTCGAAACACCACCTTGGGTGTATGTGGCTGGTGCCTTAGCCACTTGAGCCACAGGCGCCAAGCAATGGATTCCAATTCTAATTCTTGTTACACGAGTTGTAAATACTTCCTCCTAGTTTGTATTTCATGTTTTAACTTTATTTAGTTATTTTTGTCACAGAATTCTTTTTTTTTTTTTGAGACAGTCTCACTTTTATCACCCTGGGTACAATGCTATGGCGTCACAGCTCACAGCAACCTCAAACTCTTGGGCTTAAGGGATTCTGTTGCCTCAGCCTCCCAAGTAGCTGAGACTACAGGCGCCCTCCACAATGCCCCGCTATTTTTATTATGTTTTTTTTGTAGTTGTCATCATTATTTTTTGCCAGGCCCAGGCTGGGTTCGAACCTACCAGCTCTGGTGTCTGCAGCTGGCACCCTAGCTGCTGAGCCACAGGCACCAAGCCTGTCACAGAATTCTTAGTGTTTATTTGTACCTATTCTGTTCTGACTTTTGTATTTGGTGTGTTGTTTGAGAGCTGTGCCATAATTCAAAATCATAAGTAAGTATTCTGTCATTTCTATTAATACTTTCTTAGTTTGATTTTAAGTTAATCCATATAAGGTAGACACAGCCAAGTGTCTCAAATTGACCAAATGTCAATCTTTCCCTCTCCTATTTTGACATTTGACATTCTACCTTTATCATGTACCAAATTCCCACATCCACACAGATCTATTTCTGACATTTCTTTTTTTTTGAGACAGAGTCTTACTTTGTCATCTGTTGGCATCACAGCTCACAGCAACCTCAAACTCTTGGGCTTAAGCGATTCTCTGGCCTCAGCCTCCCAAGTAGCTGGAACTGCAGGCACCTGCACAACGTCTGGCTACTTTTTTTGTTGTTGTTGTAGTTGTCATTGTTGGTTGGCAGGCTGAGGCCAGGTTCAAACCGGCCAGCCCCAGTGTGTGGGGCTGGTGCTCTAACCACTGAGCTACCAGCGCTAAGCTGTGGCTAGTTTTTCTTTTTTCTTTCTTTCTTTCTTTCTTTCTTTTTTTTTTTTTCAGTTTTTGGCCAGGACTGGGCTTGAACCCGCCACCTCTGGCATATGGGGGTGGCGCCCTACTCCTTTGAGCCACAGGTGTCACCCATAGTTTTTCTATTTTTAATAGAGCCAGGGTCTGGCTCTTCCTATGGCTGGTCTTGAACTCTTGAGGTCAAGCAAAAAGGCCTCCCAAAGTGCTAGGATTACAGGCGTGAACCACTGGGCTTGGGCAAAAAATTATCTACTTCTTTTTACAACTTTTTTTTTCCTAAATTCATTTTATTTCTAGCTGGAATATCTTATCTACTGATTCTCTTTTTAATTTAATTTAATTTTGTTTCCTGACCCACCAGGAGATCTCTACTGATTCTTTGAGAGAACGAGAGAACATCTGTGAATAGTAATTTTATTAATCTTGCTCATTTGAAATTTTTCTTTTTTACTTTGAAACAGATTCTCACTCTGCCGCCCTCGGTAGAGTGCTGTGGCGTCACAGAGCCACAGCAACCTCTAACTCCTGGGCTCAAGCGATTCTCTTCTTTCAGTCTCCTGAGTAGCTGGGACTGCAGGCGCCTGCCACAACGCCAGGCTATTTTGTTGTTGTTGTTGCAGTTTGGCCAGAGCTGGGTTTGAACCAGCCACCCTGGGTATATGGGGCCAGCGCCCTACTCACTGAGCTATAGGCACCACCCAGTGTTGTTGTTGTTGTTGTTGTTGTTGTTTTTTTTAACCCTTATTCAAAATTGTAATCTGGAATCCTGGTTCTTAGTTCTTTTTCTTGAAACATCGGAAGATATTTTTCTTTCTCCCTGATGAGACATCTGCAGTCCGCGTGATTCTTCTTTCTTCCTAGGCAATTGCAACACTAGATGTAATTTTTCCCCATGGTTGCCTACTAGCAGTGTGACTTCGGTTGAGCCAGCATCTTACTTCTCTATATGTGTCTGATTGCTTATCTCTAAAATGGGTATAGCAACAGTATAATTGTTAAGAGGATGAAATGAGTTACTATGTGTCGAGTGCTTAGAACTGTACTTTTTTTTTTTGAGACAGAGCCTCAAGCTCTCATCCTGGGTGGAGTGCTGTGCCATCACAGCTCACAGCAACCTTCAACTCCTAGGCTCAAGCGAGTCTTCTGCCTCCTTCTCCCAAGTAGCTGGACTACAGGCGCCCACCACAATGCCCCGCTATTTTTTGGTTGCAGCCATCATAGTTGTTTGGTGGGTCTGGGTTGGATCCAAACCCACCAGCTCAGGTGTATGTGGCTGGCACCTTAGCCGGTTGAGCCACAGGCGCTGAGCCTAGAACTGTACTTGATACACAGTACAGGTCCATTAGGGTTTGTCAAAATAAATGAACAGCCTTTGACCAAGTACTGGGCAGGTAGAGACTGGAACTCTTGTGGCCATCATCACAGTGCCCCTGTTCAAGGCCTGGCACCCAGAAGGGGAAACTGACCCATGTGTCATGTGAATGAACAAAGAACAGAAGCTGAGCCCTAAATCAAGCAACTTCACCATTGTAAGCCCCAGTTTCCCCACCTGTAACAGCACAGGTTGTGAAGATTCAAAGAGACCTCAGAGTCCGGTCTTGAGACCGACTCATTCACTCATTCCTTGAATAACTTTCACATAGTAAGCTCTGTACTATATGTCAGGCACTGTGTAGACCCTAGGGTCACATCTGTGAGCAAATCAGACTAGATCCCTGCTTTAAGGGGAAAGAAGGAATACACAAATAAGAGTTTTGCAGCTGGGCACTGTGGCTCATGGTAATCCTAGTGATTCCAGAGGCTGAGGTAGGAGGATTACTTGAGGCCAGGAGTTCAAGACTAGCCTGGGCAACAGAGAGAAATCCTTTCTCTCTCTCTCTCTCTTTTTTAAGACAGTCTTACTTTGTGGCCCTCAGTAGAGTGCGGTGGCATCACAGCTCATAGCAACCTCAAACTCTTGGGCTCAAGCCCTTCTCTTGTCTCAGCCTCCAAAGTATCTGGGACTACAGGTGCCCACCACAACACCCGACAATTTTTTAGAGACAAGGTCTCTCTCTGGCTCAGGTTAGTCTCCAACATGTGAGCTCAGGCAACCCACCTGCCTTGGCCTCCCGGAGTGCTAGGATTACAGGCATGAGTCAGGATCGGCACCTATAGCACAGTGGTCACCACGCCAGCCACATACACCAAGGCTGGCAGGTTAGAACCCAACCTGGGACAGCTAAGTAACAATGACAACTGCAAGGAAAATTAGCCAGGCGTTGTGCAGGCGCCTGTAATCCCAGCTACTTGGGAGGCTGAGGCAAGAGAATCAGTTAAGCCCGAGAGTTTGAGGTTGCTGTGAGCTTGACGCCATGGCACTCTACCACGGGCAGCATAGTGAGACTCTGTCTAAAAAAAAAAAAAAAAAAAAAAAAATTAGCCCTGCACAGTGGTGTCAGTCTGTAATGCCAGCTATTTGCAAGGCTGAGCCCAGGAGTTCAAGGATGCGGTGAGCTTTGATTACACCACTGCATTCCACCCTGCCAACAGACCAATACTCTATCTCTAAAAATATGTATAGAGATAGCCATATATACTATGAACAAGATAAAACACAGTGCTGTGATAGAGGTGATGGGGGAAGAGAGCCACACCATCACAGAAAGTGGGCTTTGTGAATAATTAATCCCTCCATGAACTAAAAATTGATTGCACTCTCACTAAGTACTAAAGCCTCACAATCACCCACCCCTTTAGCTATCATTGGCCCATTTGACAAATGAGGGAACTGAGGCCCCACCAATATAGAGAAGGTCCATGGAAATGTGTCCAAATCCACCGGCAGAGAGCCTTTTTAAAAAGAGGCCAGCCGGGGTGAAAGGGCATGACTCAGATACCCCTCCGGGAATGAAATTGCCAGACTTAACCCTGCAACTCCTGCCTCTCCCGCCAGGGGGAGGTGGTGCCCCACATGAAGATTTCGAGTGGGGCGGGCCGGGGGCGTCACCCAGGATCCACACAGGCAAGACCCCAAGGGGACAGCCGGCGGCCCCTTCCTGTCTCTGGACCTTTTTCCTTGCTGCAAAAGTGTAAAAAGGGGCACTCGCCCGCGGTAAATGTAATCTGAATTATTAGTTAAGGGCGGGGGGAAAGTTGCCTTCGGTTACAGCATGATTTCCAAGTTTGATTTCTACGTTCAATTACAAAATTGACCCTTTGAATCCCAGATTCGAATCTTTCTGGTTCTCAGAGTCCCAAGTTCAAATCTTCGCGCTGCCTGTACACAGATTCTGCGACTTTGTTCCAAACACCTCAAGTTCAAAATTCAGCCGCAAGTGAAGTTTCTCGGGTGAATCCTCCACTCCGGTCTCTGCTCCAGACCCAAACCTTCCCTAATCTTAACTTCAAGTCAAGTCCTTTCGGCTCCCCACACGGGTAGGGTGAGGATGGAGAATTTGGAGACTCTCGCCGTTAATTCTGCGTGAGGGGCTCTGGGCGGAGGGAATGGAAAGTGACCAGGCCGAAGGCTCTGGAAGCGGGGGCGCGGCCGGGGGGCGCAGTGACCAGGCTGGCGTCCCCACCCGCCTCTAAACTTAGCCGCGGTGACGCGCGGCCGGGCGATCGCGGCAGGGCCGGGGACGCAGGGGGGCCCGAATGGAGGGGGGCGGTTCGGCTTGGCGAGCCTCTATTTATAGCGCCCAGAGACCGAAATAGAGCGGAGCGGAGCGGCCGGGATGACGCGGGAGCCGCCGGGGGCTGACTCACCCGGCCCCGAGCGGAGGCCCCCGGATGGGGGACAGTGGAGGCTCCTGGCCCCCAACTCCGCGCCCTCCCGCTACCTCTTCTGCCGGGACATCCCAAGTCTCTAATGGATTGGCCGTGGATTTGCAGCAACCGCGAAGATTTGCAGCATGCGAGACTGAAGTTGGATCAGAGGTAGGACTTCCACCAAAGAGCCCAGAATAGAGGAGCTCTTTATACAAAAAGAGTGGTTGGGAAGGCGGGCAGATGAACCAGATACACACGCTTGATTTCTTACCAGCAACAAAATGGAGATGATTGGAGGCAGAGGAATGACCACAGTGACCCTGGACAGTTGCCATTCCAGCTCATGTCCCCTTCTCCATTTCCTACGATTGCTTGTGTACCGTTCCTCTTCCCTGGAATGCCCTTCCCTGCCTTCTCATCCCCAAGAGCTTGCATACCTTGAAGACCCAGTACCTAGGGCAATCCCTCAACTTAAAAACTCTGTGACCCTGGGACCCCCAGGAGGGCACAGTCAGGGCCTTCTTGGTCATCACCATGTCCCCAGCACTAATACAGGCCTCAGGAGAGATTAATTGCATGAAGTGTTATAATAAAGTGTTGGTAATAAAATAAAATAAAATGATGTTTCCTAAATTATAATAGTAAATGTTTATTTTATGCTATGTGCCAGGCATGATTCTAAGATTTATCTCCTATGGGTCTTTCTACAATCCTGCAAGGGATGTGCTTTTATTATTTTTATCATCACCATCCCTGTTAGAGATGAAGAAACCAAAGCTCAGAGAGTCTATAAGTGCTGAGCTCATTGTCTTATCTTTTAAACCTAGGTCACTGGGCTAGTGTATTTACAGGATACATTCCCCTGGGCTCTACAGAACCCAAAACAAGAGAGGAGTGATTCTCAAGGAGTTCCCCACCACTCTTTCAGGAGATCTACATTTTTTTTTTTTGACACAGAGTCTCATTCTGTTGCCCCTGGGTGGAATGCCATGACATTATCACAGCTCACAGCAACCTCAAACTCCTGGCCTCAAGTAATTCTCTTGCCTTAGCCTCCCAAACTTTCTTTCTTTCTTTCCCTCCTTTCCCTCTTTCCTTCCTTCCCTTCCTTTCCTTTTTTTTTTTTTTCCTGCCCTAGCAGAAGAATTCTCGGTGGGGAGGGAAAGGAAATATAACCCTGAGGTGCGAATGGTTCTAACTCCCAAACCCAGAACCCCTGGTGGGTATGGGCCAAGCAGACACAAGTGGCCAGACAGCTGGGCTGGGAAGAGGACAGCAGCCACTGACCAGCAGAATGCTAAAGTTCAGTAAAGCTCTCAGATATTTTAATTTTATATTGATATTCATGAACACATTAACACCTGGCTCTGAGGCTCAGTGGATAGCTCATTGAACATCTAGACAGATGAAAGCATAAACACATTTACATTTAAAGTGGTGGTGAATTTACAAAAATGACTCTTTTATTTTATAATTACAGTCTTGGGTTATATCAATGGAGTGATAAAGTAGTCCGAAAAGTGGAGCGATTATGGGATGTTCGAGATAATAAGATAGTTCGTCACACTGTGTATCTCCTAGTGACACCTCGTGTTGTTGTAAGTATTACTGAACTTCTTAATATATCATGAGCCATCTGCTCTCTTCTTTCTTTTTTTTTGAGACAGAGTCTCACTATGTTGCCCTTGTCTTTTTCTTTCTTTTTTTTTCTTGGCTTTCTTCTTCTTTGTTGTCTTCTTTTTGGTTTTCCTTTCCTTTCTTCCTTCCTTTTCTCCCTCCCTTTTCATCTCCCTCTCTCCTCCCTTTTCTTCTAATGCTATGGTGTCACAGCTCACTGCAACCTCAGACTCCTGGGCTCAAGTGATTCTCCTGCCACAGCCTCCCAAGTAGCTGGGACTACAGGTGCCCGCCACAATGCCTGGCTATTTTTTTGTTGCAGTTGTTTAGCTAGTCTGGGCCGGGTTTGAACCTGCCACAGTGAACGCTGTAACCACTGTGCTGTGGGTGCCGAGCCTGCTCTCTTCTTTCATTACGGTTATTTCTTTACTAATTAAGTTAGTAAATTATTGTTTAAGAAGTTGTGATTGAATTTTAGAGATTATAGTAAGAAAAGAACTACAAATGCAACATAAGCCAAGAGAAGTCTGAGGAAATGGAAATTTAGCAATGACACTCATTAGGCTAGTGCTCCCCTGTTGTGACATCTCTTGGGAACACTGGTACCTTTTACATAATTGCTGATCATTTCATTTGGGGTCTATATTAGTCAGGGTTCTCCACAGAAACAGAACCAATATGTATATACTTCCACACACATACACACAGAGAGGAAGGTTTCTTTTAAAGAATTGACTCACATGACTATGGAAGCTTGATAAGTCCAAATCTGATAGGATAGGCCACCAGTCTGGAGATTCAAGGAAGAGTTGATGGAGTTCAAGGGCAGAATTACTTTTTTTTTTTTTAAAAACAGAGTCTCACTTTGTCATCCTTGGTAAAGTGCTGTGGCGTCACAGCTCACAGCAGCCTCCAGCTGCTGGGCTTAGGTGATTCTCTTGCTTCAGTCTCTAAAGTAGCTGGGACTACAGGTGCCCGCCACAATGCCCGGCTATTTTTTTTTGTTGCACTTTGGCTGGGGCTGGGTTTGAACCTGCCACCCTTGGTATTTGGAGCCAGTGCCCTATTCACTGAGCCACAGGCACTGCCGCAGAATTACTTCTTCTTCAGGGGAGGTCAATGTTTGTTTTACCCATAAGCAGTTTGAACTCAGTCCACAGATTACTAATGTTTATTTTATCTGAAAAGCCCCTTCACAGAAACATTCATTATATCTGGGCCAAATATCTGGGCACCCTGACCCAGTCAACTTGATACATAAAATTGATCATCACAGGGTCTCTTTTACCCTTGTTTAATGACAGAAAGCTATTCTTCCTACCCTTTCCTTGACTACCTATAGCTCTCCACCCTCTGAACTTTTCTACTACTCTTGTGTTATTTCCTGTCTCTGGAGATTTTCTAACTGAAGGACAGAAAAAAACCCAATGAGTAAAGTTGTATACTACTGAAGAACTGTTTTTTCCCACCAGAATTATTGAGAGAGCAGGGGTATTTCTATATCAGACAACATGGATTTTAAGTCAAAAACTATAAAAAGAAGGAAAGAAGGACATTATATAATGCTTAAAAGATTAGTCTATCAAGAGTCTATAACAGGCTCGGGGCCTGTGGCTCAAGCGGCTAAGGCTCCGGCTCGTATACCTGAGCTGACAGGTTCGAATCCAGCTCGGGCCTGCCAAGCAACAATGACAGCTGCAACCAAAAAATGGCCAGGTGTTGTGGCAGGCTCCTGTAGTCCTAGCTACATAGGAGGCAGAGATAAAGGAATCACTTTAGCCCAGGAGTTGGGAGATTGCTGTGAGCTGTGATGCCACAGCACTCTATCCAAGGGCGACGGCTAGAGGCTCTATCTCAAAAAAAAGAGAGACTATAACATTTGTAAGTATGTATACACCCAACTTCAGAGTACCTAAATATGTAAGACATATTTTAAAGGATCTGAGGGAGAGAAAGATTGTAATAATAATAATAGGGTACTCTAGTATCCCACTTCCAGCATTAGACAGATCATCCTAATAGAAAATTAATAAGGAACCATTGAACTTGAATAATACTTTAGACCAAATGGACCTAAAAGACATGCATAGACATTTTGTCCAACAATAATAATAGAATACACATCCTTTTTTTTTTTTTTTTTTTTGAGTCAGAATCTCACTTTGTCACCCTTGGTATAGTGCTATGGTGTCATAGCTCACAGCAACCTCAGAGTCCTGGGCTCAAGCAATTTCTTGACTCAGCCGCCCAAGTAGCAGGGACTATAGGTGCCAACTAAAGTACTCAGCTATTTGTTTTTTAGAGATGGGGTCTTATTCTGGCTCAGGCTAGTCTTGAACTCGTGAGTTCAGGTGATCCACCTGCCTTGGCTTCCCAGAGTACTGGGATTACAGGCATGAGCTACTGCACCTGGTCATAATACACATTCTTCTCAAGTACATGCAGAAGATTATCCAGGATAGATCACCCATTATGGGGCACAGAACAAGCCTTAGTGAATTTAAAGAGATTAAAATCATATGAAGTATCATTTCCAACTACCATGGTATGAAACTAGAAATCTGTAACAGGAGGAATTTTGGAAAAGTTACAAGTAATGTTGAAATTAAACAACATAATCCTAAACAGTCCAATAAACCAATGAAGAAATTAAAAGGGAAATTACAAAACATTTTGAGACAATTGGAAATATAACATGAAAACTTGTAGAGTACAGCAAAAGGAGTCCAAAGAGGAAAGTTTATAGCAATAAATGCCTACATCAAACAAGAAGAAAGATCTCAAATGAACAGCTTAGCTTTACTCCTCAAGTAACTAGAAAAAGAATCAAGTAAGCCCAAAGTTAGTAGAAGGAAGGAAATAATAAAGAAAAGAAATAAATGAAATAGAGACTAGAAAAGCAATACTGAGAAAATGACATGAAGGCTGTGTTGATCAGTTTGATGGAAGTATTTTGGATTGCATGTGAAAACCCCACACTGTACCCCAGAAGTGCATTAATGTACATAGTTACCATTCAATAAATAAATAAATAAATAAATAAATAAAAGAAAAGCAATACAAAAAGATCAATGAAACTTAGAGTTGATTTTTTAAAAGATAAAATTAACCTTTTAGCTAGATTAAGAAAAAGAGAAGACTCTAAAATCAAAAATCAAAGAGGAAACAATAAACCGATACCAAAGAAATAAAGGATCTTGAGACTACTATGAACAGTTATATGCCAACAGATTTGATAACTTAGAGGAAATCGATAAATTCCCAGACAAATACAACCTACCATCCCTGAATAATGAAGAAATAGAAAGTCTCAGACTCGGCGCCTGTGGCTCAAGTGGCTAAGGCGCCAGCCACATACACCTAAGGTGGCATGTTTGAATCTAGCCCAGGCCCACCAAAACAACAATGACGGCTGCAGCCAAAAAATAGCTGGGTGTTGTGGCGGGCACCTGTGGTCCCAGCTACTTGGGAGGCTGAGGCAGGAGACTCGCTTGAGCCCAGGAGTTGGAGGTTGCTGTGAGCTGTGATGCCACGGTATTCTACCCAGCTTGAGGCTCTGTCTCAAAAAAAAAAAAAGAAAAGAAATAGAAAGTCTGAACAGGTCAGTAACAAGTAGGAGATTGAATCCGTAAATGTCTCCCATCAAAGAAAAACTCAGCACTCAGCACTGTAGTACAGTGGTTATGGCACCAACCACATACACCAATGCTGGCGAGTTTAAGCCTGGCCCAGGCCAGCTAACCAGAAATGACAATTGAGACATAAAATAGCCAGGCATTGTGGCAGGTGCCTGTAGTCCCAGTTGCTTGGGAGGCTGAGGCAAGAGAATCACTTAAGCCCAGGAGTTTGAGGTTGCTGTGAGCTGTGATGCCACGGCACTCTACCAAGGGCAACATAATGAAACTCTATCTCTAAATTCTACCAAAAAGGGAATAAAACCATTAGCTTCTAGGCTTTTCTTACTGGGCACAGTAAGCCTAGCACTCTGGGAGGCATAGGCAGGTAGATTGCTTGAGCTCAGGAGTTCAAGACTAACCTGAACTAGAGTGAGGTCTGGTCTCTATTTAAAATAGAAAAAGTAGGCGGCACCTTTAGCTCAGTGGGTAGGGCCCTGGCCATATACACCAAGGCTGGCAGGTTTGAACCTGGCCTGGGTCAGCTAAACAACAATGACAACTGCAACCAAAAAATAGGCGTTGTGGTGGGTGCCTATAGTCCCAGCTACTTGGGAAACTGAGGCAAAGCAATCACTTAAGCCCAAGAGTTTGAGGTTGCTGTGAGCTGTGATGCCACAGCACTACCAGGGTGACATAGTGACACTCTTCTCAAAAACAAAATAAAATAATCAAGCAAAATTTAAAATAAAATAAAATATTCTACCAAACATCCAAAGATAAGCTAATACCAATCATTGTCAAAGTCTTCCAAAAAATGAAGAGAAGGGTTACTTTTTAACTCTTTTTATAAGGCCAGCTTTACTTTGACACCAAACAAGAACATTACAAGAAAAGAAAATTTCAGGCCAAAATCCTTGATAAACATAATGCAAAAATCTTCAACAAAACACTAGCAGGTCAAATTCAACAACACATTGAAAGATTCAGGAATAAGTGGGACTTATCCCTTATGTAATGTGAGGGTAGTTCAACATAATGCAGATCAGTAAATGTGATCTGTCACACTAACAGAATGAAGGATAAAAAGCCATATAATCATCTCAGCAGAAAAAGCATTTGACAAAATTCAACATCCTTTTATAATCAAAACTCTTACCAAATTAAGTATGAAAGTAAAGCATGTTAACATGTTTACTACATGCTACTAAAGTTCATATATGATAAGACCACAGCAGACATACTCACTGGTGAAAAATTAAAAGCCCTTAAGATATGGAAGAGGATAAGGGTGCTACTCTCAGTACTTCTATTCAACATAGTGTTGGAAGTCCCTGCCAGACCAACCAAATAATAAATAGAAATGAAATGCATCCAGATAGGAAGGAAAGAAGTGAAATTGTCGCTGTTTGCAATAACATAATCTTATATGTAGAAAACCCTAGAGACTTAACTAAAAAACTGTTAGACTAATAAATGAATACAGTAAAGTTGGAGAATACAAAATCACACAAAAATCAATAGTGTATTTATATACTAATAAACACTATCCAAAAAAGAAATCAAGAAAATAGTCCCATTTATAATAGCTACCAATAAAACAAACATACTTGGGAATAAATTTAGCCAGGGAGTTGAAAGAACTATACGCTGAAAACTATAAAACATTAATGAAAAAATCTGAAGGCCTGGTGCTGTGGCTCACTACCACCTATAATCCTAGCACTTTGGTAGGTGGATGTGGGTGGATTGCTTGAGCTCAGGAGTCCGAGATCAGCCTGAGCAAGAACAAGACCCTGTCTCTAGAAAAGTTAGTTGTGCATTGAAGTGGGCACCTGTAGTCTTGGCTGCTCAAGAGGCTGGGGCAGGAGGATCATTTAAGCCCAGGAGTTTGAGGTTTCTGTGAACTAGGCTGACTAGCTCCATTGACAGAGGAGACTGTCTAAAAAAAACCAAAAACAAAACCCCTCAACCTCAAAGTCCAGGTTCAGGTAATCCTCTGACCTTAGCCTTCTAAGTAGCTGGGACCACAAGCACATGCCACCACTGCCTGACTGAGTTTTTAAATTTTTTTGTATAGATGGGGTCTAGATGTTGCCCAGGCTGGTCTCAAACTCCTGGCGTCAGGTGATCCTCCTGCCTCTGCTTTCCAGAGTACTAGGACTATAAGGCATGAGACACTGTGTACCTCCTTGTTTAGTAGTCATCCCTTCCTGAGAACGTAATGTAACCTCATTCATCTGGAAGACAGAGACATTTTTTACATCTGCCTCTGGTCTGGATCAACCCTTTGGTTGCTGGAGCTGGGTGCCAAAAATTAACACTAATTGGAATCCTGACAAAATCAGAAATCTTTCCTATGGATATTTGACAGTGGGTGGAGGGTGTGAGAAACCAGAAAGCCTTGTGTTATCTGGGCAGTTTCCTTGGGGGAAACAATGCCCTAATTTGTAGGTCTCTGGAATTTTGTCCCACTTACGCCAAGCATTATCAGATATTTTGCTCTCTGAAGGAAAAAAGAGAGATAACCTAAAGATTGGGAGAAAATATAAGTCATACATCTGATAAGGGAGTAAAAATATAAGGAAATTGAGAGGTTCTGGTGTAAAACCAGGGTGAGGGTCCAAAAGAAAGGAGAGGAGAGCCGGCCAGGAACAAGGCAAGACTTTAATAGAGAGGGTAGCAAGATGGAGACTGACCAGGTGTCAACTCAGCTCCCACACAGTTTCAAAAGACTTTTATTAGCCTTATCGGTATAAGTAGAAAAGCCCCAAGTACCACCCAGGACTCTTCTCTGGGGTGGGTCAGGATTATTGGTAGAGTGTTTTCAGGAACTTTGGCCTTGAGGCACTCTAGGAATTTGGAGAGGGGATTGCTGGTTTCTGACCTGATTTTCTAAAATGGCTACACTCCTGTCAGGATTATCAGAATTCCTTTCTCATGGAAATCAGTATCAAAAAAACAAAACAACAACAACAAAAAAAAACAGTTAAAAGATGAACGTGGTACTTGAATAGACATTTCTTAAGATACACGGATGATCAGCAAGTACATGAAAAAATGTTCAACATTGCTAATTGTTAGGGAACTGCAAGTTAAAACCACAAGGAGGTACCATCTCATACCTGTCAGAATTTCTTTTACCAAAAAGGTCAAAGATAACAAGTATTACTAAGGATGTGGAGAAATGAGAATCTTTGTACACTATGAGTGGGAATTAATACAGCAATTATAGAAACCTGGAGTTTCTTCAGAAAACTAGAAATAGAATTACCATATGATCCAGCAATCCCCCTTCTGGGTAGTTACTTACCTAAAAGATTTGAAATCAGGGCCAGGCACAATGGCTAATACCTATAATCCTAGTGCTCTGGGAGGCCAAGGTGGGTGGATCGCCTTAGCTCACTAGTTTGAGACCAGCCTGATCAAGAGCAAGACCCCCTCTCTAAAAATAGCCAGGTATTGTGGTGGGTGCCTATAGTCTCATCTACTTGGGAGGCTGAGGCAAGAGAATCACTTAAATCCAAGAGTCTGAGAGGTTTCTGTGAGCTGAGACACCACAGCAGTCTAGCCTGGGCAATGAAGTGAGACTCTTGTCTAAAAAGTAAAAGATTTGAGGCCCGGCACCTGTAGCTTAAGAAGTTTAGGTCACCAGCCACATATGCCAGGGTAGGCGGGTTCGAACCCAGCCCGGGTCTGCTAAACAATGACAATTACAACAACAATAACAAAAATAGCCAGGTGTTGTGGTGGGCACCTGTAGTTCCAGCTACCTGGGAGGCTGAGGCTAGAGAATCAATTGCTTAAGCCCAAGACTCAGAGGTTGCTGTGAGCTGTGATTCCACAGCACTCTACCAAGGGCAGCATAGTGAGACTCTGTGTCAAAAAAATAAATACAAATAAATAAGTAAAAGATTTGAAACCAGTTTGGTGAAGAAATTCTACAACTCTTATACTCATTGCAGCGCTATTCCCAATAGCCAAGTTTTGGAGTCAACATAAATATCCATCAGCAGATGAATGGATAAAGAAAATGTGGTATATACAGTTAGTTGACCCTTGAACAACACAGATTTGGACTGTGAGTGTCCATTTATTTATGTGCAGGTATTCTTCCCCCTCTGTCACCCCAAGACAGCTGGACCGAGTTCACCTCTTTCTCCTCCTCCTTAGTATACTCAATGTGAAGACCATGAGGATGAGGACCTTTTTGATGACCCATGTATGCTTATAGTAGATATACTTTTTCTTCCTTATGACTTTCTTTCTTTTTTTTGTTTTGTTTTGTTTTGTTTTTGAGACAGTGTCTCATTCTGTCACCCTCAGTAGAGTACTGTGGCAACATAGCTCATAGTAACCTCAAATTCCTAGGCTTAAATGATTCTCCTGTCACAGCCTGACCCCCAGTAGATGGGACTAGAGGCATCCACCACAACACCCGGCTGTTTTTAGAGACACAGGGTCTTGCTCTTTCTCAGGCCAGTCCATGATCTCAGGCAATCCATTCACCTTAGCCTCCCAGAGTGCTAGGATTACAGGTGTGAGCCACTGTGCCTGCCCCCCCACTTTTTTTTTTTGAGTCTCACTATATTGCCCTTGGTAGAGTGCCATGGCATTACAGCTTATAGCAACCTCAAATTCTTGGGCTTAAGCGATTCTCTTGCCTCAGCCTCCCAAGTAGCAGGAACTATAGGTGCCTGCCCCAACCCCTGGCTATTTTTTTCTTGCAGTTGTCATTGTTGTTTAGCAGGCCCGGTCTGGGTTCGAACCCACTAGCCTCAGTATATGTGGCTGGTGCCTATAACCTCTGTGCTATGGGCACCAAGCCCCCCTTATGATTTTCTTAATAGCAGTTTTTTGTCTAGCTTTGTAGTCAGAATTCAGTATATAATACATTTAATACAAAATATGTGTTAATTGGTTATTTATGATATCTGTAAGGTTTCCAGTTAACAGTGGACTATTAGTTAAGTTAGTCTCTTTTGGGGAAACTCAAAAATTAGATGCAGATTTTTGACTGCAAAGGCATTCTTAACACTCACCTCATTCAAAGGTCAACTGTATACAAAATGGAATACTATTTAGCCTTGATGGATGAAATTAGAGAACACTGTGCTAAGTGAAATAAGCGAGGCTCAAAAAGACAAATACTTCATGTTTTCATGTGTGTGTTTTTTTATTTTTAAAAAGAGCCTGACTCCATTGCTCTGGTTAGAGTGCTGTAGCATTATAGCTCACAGCAACCTCAAAATCTTGGGCTTAAAGTGATTCTCTTGCCTCAGCCTCTCAAGTAGCTGGGACCTCAGGCGCCCACCACAAGCCCAGCTAATTTTTTAAATTTTTATTAGAGAGGCAGTCTCACTCTTTCTCAGGCTGGTCTTGAACTCCTGAGCTCAGATAATTCACCCACCTCAGGCTCCCAGAGTTCTAGGATTACGGGCATAAACCACTGTGCCCAGCCTTGGTGCACACGGCTGGCACCATAACCACTATGCTACAGGTGCTGAGACCAAAAGAAATTTTTTAATGTCAACTTTATTATATCTATGTAGTAAAGAGTTTGCCATCATCTTATGTACCTTTGTGGGATTTATATTTTTTTCTGATTCTTAGGAGGAAGCACGAAAACATTTTAACTGTCCACTTCTGGAGGGAATGGAACTTGAAAATCAAGGTGGTATGGGCACTGAACTCAACCATTGGGAAAAACGATTATTAGAGGTCAGTTTATTTTTAAATTTTACTAGGTCTTTTTTATTTAATGATAAGTTATGATAAAAATGTATTCAGACAGTTTATAAAATGAAAATGTAAAAGGTCTCTTGCTTCATCATAAAATGTTAACCATTCAGGAAAAAATTATGAACCAATGTGATTTGCTGATGTCATTCCTTTACTTACCAATCTCATGTAAGCTCATTCGCATTGCAGAAATACATGCTTTAGCAGAATAGACTATATACTTGGATCTACTTATTTTTAAATACCTACATAGTATTACATGTATATAAAATAACAGTCCTCTGTAATGAGCATCTGTTTTAAATGTTTTGTTTGAAAAAATAAGTTAATTAATACCTTATTAACATCTGTGATACATTGCCTTTTGTGGGTAGTGTTTCATTTGGTGTTCTTAGAGTCAACTACACAAGCTCACAAGAGTTTAGATATTAGAAAGAATACACAGCATGCTGACACAGCAGAGCCCTGCATTTCTCTTGTGCTCCACACAGTAAGGGAGAGGCTGTCCCCTTTCCCTCTCTCCCTTTCCTGGCAGGTGGATGGGAGAACCAGTCTGGCTTAGCAGTAGGATGTCATAAATAGGACCCAATACGTTTTGGGTTTTTTTGGTTTTTTTGTTTTTTTTTTGAGACGGAGCCTCAAGCTATCCCCCTGGGTAGAGTGCCATGGCATCACAGCTCACAGCAACCTCCAACTCCTGGGCTCAAGCGAGTCTCCTGCCTCAGCCTCCCAAGTAGCTGGGACCACAGGCGCCCGCCGCAACGCC
>CAUYQV010186979.1:0-109366 GCA_963574575.1 Galagoides demidoff | reverse complement strand
AAAACAATAATTTGTGGTTTAAATTTTTTTTTTCAGATTAATACAAGGGTACAAATGATTGGTTACCATAATTTTGAACATTCTCCAGCTCTTATTCAGTGTGGTCTGGGAAAATATGGATTAAACCACATTAAAACCAACCCAAACTTTAGAAATCTCCCTCCTGCTTTACTGTCTTCTGTCTTCTCTATCAAAAGAAATGATTTTCACCTTTGAAAGGATAGTGTTACTGTGGCTAAGAAAAAAATCAAGCAGGTGAGGGAATCATTACCATATATTTCTCTCACAGTAAAGAAGTTACTAACATTATTTGGAACCATTATAAATTATTGTCAAAAATATGAAAATTAGAGAAGTTTCTATAAGAATTTTTTTATGTTTTCTGAGAGAAAAGGTAAATTTTTGGATTATAAATGTGATTTCAATGTTTAATATACTTCCAAAAAAATTGTGATTTTTTTTGTATCAGAAAGAGCAAATGTGAGTTTATGAAGAACATCAAAAATATACTACTGGGACCTCCCCAAGATTGACTTCTTATAGATTATTTTAGCCTTGCATGTTTATTCATATTTATAGAGAGCACCGTCTTAAACTATGGAAGAAATTACGATAGTGAGTTAGAGTTTGCTTGAAATGTGCTCGAATTTTAGCAAATCCATGTAATATAAACTGTAGAAGGTTTAGTCACTTAGAACCATTTCAGAGAATAATTTTCCAAGAAACATCCTAAGCAAGATCATGTGATACCAAAGGAAAATGTTTGCCTGACTTTTCATCCCCAGGATCTCAATTCCTAAAGCGAAATCTTTTTCCTTTGAGAACTTGAAATATTATGCACACTCCTCTCCTGAATATTCTCAGTTAATTGTATCCTACTAGCTCCAGCTTTTTCAAGCGTCTATAACCTACATTAACAGGTAGATGGTTTTTACAAATATTTTTCACCATAACTTAATTTCTAGTTTCAAATGTGAAGTGGATCAAAAATGAGAAGATTAGTAATGTAGCGCAATTTATAGGACCTATTTCGAAATGTCATTTAGATATACTCTGGGGACTATTCTTTTCTCATCATGAGGCCCATTGATGTTAATGTGAGTGATGGGAACAATTTAAGTACTCGGAATCCTTGTAAATTTAAAGAGAAATTTTCATCTTAGCAGATGTGAGGAGAGAAAAACACATAAAATATAACCTATTTGGAGGATAATTTTTTGTTTATTCTATTATTACTACAAACGTCTATGTTTAAGTCAGTTTTTCACAACCCCCTACCGTTCCTCTTAGTGGATTCCTCAAAATAACTGCTTTTTTTTTTTTTTTGGTCTCAAGCTTATTTTCTTTTGTGATAAACATTTTGACTTTGTTACATGGGAAGAAAAAAGATCCTTTGAGAAATATTTTGTCCTTGATAAATAAGGAGAAGGGTTCAGTTAAATACCAACTGTAAAAAAAATTATATGTTCTCTGAAAAAGATTTATCATAATGTCTTCTACAATATAAAAATCTTTTTCAGAGAGACTACTACTGATTCAGTGGTAAGAATTTTTATTTTATGATTATTTAAGCAATAAACTCTTCAGTGTTTTGTGAGGCGGCAATTTTATGGATCCCCTTTCAATCACACCGCTCAGAAATATTTTCCACTTCCTTAAATCACACAAAGCAGGAGCGCATTTTTCACATCTCTAATTTTAATGTCCATAAATATCACGAACCAGGATGAAGATCATGACTAACTCCTATCTCCAGAATGGGGTCCTGCTTACAATCGTTCTATACACGCATCACCACTGTAATATTTGATTATAGAAGATGGGAATTTAAGATGTGTATCAACTGAAAATGGAAGGGAAAAATTACAGAAGGGTAACTACACAAGTGTAAAACTGAGGAAAAGTAGTTTCCAAGATAATGAGGATGTTCTGGGAGATACTATTCAGGCGTCCTCAAACTATGGCCGGAGGGCCACATACAGCCTGCTGAGGACATTTATCTGGCCCGCTGAGTGTTTTTGCCACCGCTGCCTGTCCTGCTTAGTAGCTGACTGGTCCCGGGGTCGGCAGTCTGGCCCTCCAACGGTCTGAGGGACAGTGAACTGGCCCCCTGTTTAAAAAGTTTGAGGACCCCTGCAAGATGTATGAAATCTTTCATTTTTCTTGGGAACCCCTAGGCTCCTCCCCATGGAAGAATCAGGCACTATTACCAGCTTTGCAGAGCTTCTCCGAATATAAGGTCACGATCCAATATGCCATTTTCTAGGTACTGTTCCAGCCAAGGCAAGGATGAAATGTGCCCACGGTATAAATTAAGGTTTAGGCATTGATGAATTATAAACACACCAGGACAAGATTGTTGAAATTGAATAGACGCAGGGACTCAACAGGATATCACTAATTTATGAACTAGTTTTAATTAGGTATCTTAGAAATGTTTTGCCATAGAAATAGGGTATGCGGGCTGGGCATGTGGGCTCACACCTGTAATTGTACCACTGTAGGAGGCCAAGGTGGGTGAATCGCCTAAGCTCAGGAAAGAGCAAGACCCGTCTCTACTAAAAACAGGAAAAAGCTAGCAGAGTGTTGTGGCGGGAGCCTATGGTCCCAGTTACTCAGGAGAGTAGGGCAAGAGGATCACTTGAGCCCAAAGGTTTGTGGTTACTGGTGAGCTATAACACCACTGCACACTACCCAGGCACAGAATGAGACTGTCTCAAAAACAAAAAATGACAATAACAAAAAGAAATAGGATACGTGGAATTTAGGTTTTAACCCATAGCAAACACACATTGTGTTATTAACAGATAGTAGAGTCTGACCTTGACATGTAACACTGTTCTACAGAAAAAGACATGCCGTGTTTCAGTTCCCAGATGTCACGGGCACCTCTCTCCATAGCCACTTCTCCTCTTCTCTGTTTTAGCACTGGGCCCCCAAAGAAAATCGGGATCCTAAGGCCTCATTACAACAGGATCCTGCCTCTCCACAGCAGCAGGGAGATGAGACACTGAAGTGGTTCAAAAATTGAGTTTTCAACATGTGACTCCCGACCTTCAATTTGTAGGCTGGAAAAAATGGATGGCTTCCAGGAGGCTTATTATTCTGTTCATCTTAACTTAGGAGATTTTAACCACTGTAACCGAAATATAGTCATGAAAGACAAGATGTTGGTGATATTTATGAGAGAAAGAAGAAAATCCTTCCTTTATGTCAATTTCATGTAATGAGCTCTATAAACTTTAATGACCTCGGAGGATTTGACCTTATCCGCAGTTGGGGAAATTAGGGATGGTAATGGAACATTTGGTGCTTCCATTTTCTGGAGGCTGTATTAACACCACATGAGTAGTAGGTCTAGCTTTTCTGGCCTTTGGCCACATTATATACAAAAGCCATGCTGACCAAATGCTTTACTTTTTGAACCAGAATGGCCTCACTTGGATAGCAACAGTGATGAAAAAAAAATGAATGAATGCCTCTTCTCAGCAGTGACTTGACATGACAGTTCCTGTCCTTTCTCAACTCTCCTATGAAATATACACAATATTAAAATTTTAAATCCTGACATTTATAATTCTCTTCTTTTAGTAATTTACTTCTTCCCTTTGGCTGCTTAATCACCGTGGGCCTGGATTTTCTCATTTGTAAAATAAAGGAATTACACCTAATAATATCCGGGAGCTTTTCTGACAGACAACATCCTTAGTATTACTAACATTTATACTAGAATGGACAAATATGTAAATATGTGGTGGATAATGAGAGTCAGGTTTTTTACTTGTGGAGAAAATGTAGTTACAAAGAAGGAAAGGAAAAGAGAATAGAATGAAGTATGTGGTGTTGTATTAAAACTAAAGGTATTAGGATGAATTTGTGGTTTTTAACATGTTATGTCTAAAACAGACACATAGACGAAGACTATAGCTATGTGTATTTGCATGGATTAATATACGAGATGTATTTCTTAGTTCTGCCCACTGAGACCACCTAAAAACAATGGCAACCCAGAGACAATTAGAGTATGTGGACCTCAGATATTAGTTCTAAATGCCATCCTCTGATAAAAGGAACCAAGATTCCTGGGAGAAAGGACTGATTCCAAGGCTGTGCCAGGACACATATAAGATGAACCCAGAATATCTCATGGTGCCAAAAGGTAAAGGTGCATTAGAAAAATGAAGGTGCTATGTCAAAAGAACGGAGACGCCACTTTGGAGGAGTTCCCAATGGCCAAAGCTGGAACACGGTGAGTGATAAAATAAATAATGATAGTGTCAGATTATAACCCATCGATACAATAACTATCTGGGAGTCCATGCTTGTTTCAATCTAGCAATCGTGAGGGGAGAAAAATACACAAGTCCTTACACTAGAATTTCAACTCATATATATGAAAGAAACAAACAAGATGGAAAATGACCATTAGGCAAATACAAAAACCATCCAGTAATGTAAAAGTTAGGGGGCAAAATCATGAATAGAAACTGAGATGAATATTTGCAAAACTTTAAAGCATCTCCCCACAAGATGCTTACGAATTAAAGGGGGGAAATCCCAATTTTACAGTGTAGAAACCCGGGAAACACTGTCTTAACCAAGTCATGAAAATTAACATCATCAGTAATAAGACACATGGATAGCAAGAAGGACACAGTATCACTGCTGCCTTCATACCAGAAACGCATCATCTCAATCTAATCCTGAGAAAATACCAGATAAGTGAAAAACGAAAGGCATTCTGCAAAAGGACTGACAATACTCTTCAAAAGTGTCAGGGTCATGAAAAAAATAACAAAGAAAGTTTGGCGAAATTATCACAGATGGAAGGAGATGAAGGAGAAATGACATGCTGTGTGCTCCAGGAGCCAAACACCAGTGGGAAGACCAGTGAAATTCAAGCGAGGTTTGTAGTTACTTATGTTGTGTCAATGCTGATTTTCTCTTTTCAGTAACTGTGCTATGGCTGTGTAAGAAGTCTGTGTAATTGGGGAAGCATATGGGAACTCTCCGGAGTGTTTTTGCAACTTCTCTCTAAGCCTGAAATTATTCTAATTTAAAGAGCTACACGTTGAGTATCAATGTCTAAACACAACAATTGAATAAGTGAGGTGAACGAGATGTTGACCAGTTTGATGTGGACATTCTAGATTGTATGTAGAGTCAGCACATTGTACCCCATACATTCAGTAATGTGCACAGCTATGATCTAATTAAAAAAAAAGAGCTACAGAAAAGGATATAGATTTATTAATTTATGGATTTTAAATGATAAAGACATTTATTTCACAAATAATTGTTGAATGACTTTTCTGTGCCGGATACCATGTGAAAAGACAGTGAAGGATACACACACATACACACTCACAAAGGCACACAAACACATACCCACACACACACTCAAAAACACACACATACACAAACACACACTCACAAATGCATACACACACAAACACACATAAACACCCCCCACACACACAGAAACACACACACTCAAACACACAAACACCCCACACACACCCACAAACACACACCCACAAATACTCCCCCCACACACACACAAACACACACACACACACTCTCTCATTTCCCACTAATGCAAGCATGTTTCAGAGATGGCGATTAGACGTCTAACCAACTCACATACAGAAATAGATCTTCAGTGTAATAAAGAACTAAGCAAGTTTTTAATCTACAGAAAGTACTAAGATAAAATATAGAAGAATAATTTTTATAATCCATGGGGGGGGGAACCTTTTTACTAGAATAGAAAATCTACAGGCTACCAGAGGAAAAAGTAAAAAAAAATGATTTCAAAAAATTTCAAATTTTTATGTGATGAAATATACCATAAACAAACTAAAAGATGTCAGTAGAACAGGCTCAAAAACATTTTAGCTGTGTATAAAAGATCAGTTAAAATATAAAATAAACAGATTATTCCCATCAGTAAAAAGATAACAGAAAAATGGCAAAACCATGTAAGTTGTCGATTTACGAAAAAGGGCAATGGCAAATGTATACGCTCAGGTCCTTAATAAAGAAATAAATACAAATTAAAAGAATACTGGATACTTTTACCAAGTTGGCAAAATGTTTGAAGATGATTAATGTCCACTGTTGATTATTACATGGATGGGTAGTGAGGAACTCATGAAGACTGTTAGTGTAATGAGATGCACATAACTTTTGACCAATTTAATTTCTACAAATACATTAAAATATTTAATTTTGTATACAAGAAGCATGTATAGGAGAGATTATTTAAATTTTACTATCCGTAACAGTAAAATAGTAAAAACAACCTGAATATCCCTTAAAAGGAGAATGTTTAACCAAATTACAAAAAATCCAAACAATGAAATACTTTCTAATTATTAAAAAGGATTAAGATACTATTACATGTATAAAAATAGAAAGATCGAGATATTTTGTTAGCGTTGCATGGATAACTATGGAAAGATCTTCAAAAGGTTTTATTATGTGTGTAACAAATTGCATATCAATGGTAGGGTAGGGTATGATTACATACATATAATGGCATGCATCATATGTGTAGATAAAGGGGACTTTATATAATTTAGTCTATATTTGTTTCAAATAATTCTTGATTTGAGTTTTTAAATGGAGCATACATTCACTTATGATATAGGTAACTAAAAATATAATGGGGGGGGAAGCTCCCACGTGATTTAGAGCAGTTCTATGTACATGTAGCTATTCTGTCCAACTTTTAAGGTCAATTTTAAAAGGGAGAAAAGGTGTAAAAGGAGCAGGTGCAAACAAAAATATATATTCCTTAAACTAAGCAATAGGTTCTTTCAGCAAAGCTCGAAAATGTGTATGATTTCCTCTTACACATAACTTATTGAGCTATACGTCAGGTAATTGGTTGGAAGGAACTTGTATACAACTTTATTTTTAGAGGGTGAGGTGGGGATGGAGGAGCCAAGGATCCACCGCAGAATCAACTCAAAACTAGAAGAGAGGCTTGAAGTCTAGAAAAGAAGCTTTATAAACCTTCCCACCCCCCACTTTATAAATCAGAAAGGAAGCATAGATCATAAAGCTTCGGGGTCACATCATTTTAAAGCAAGCAATTGAATTCTGTAGGAAAACATATGGGGGAGGTCTAGAGACACAATTTTCCAGCCATGCACCTGTTGCTCAAATCAAAAACTAAGGGTCATCTTTTTTCTCTCTTCCCTCCTTCACATCCAATCCACCACTACAAGAAAAATTATTCCATGACTTGAACTTCCAAAATATCTCTGAAATCCTTCCACTGAATCCTACCTTCAAGGCTTGGCGCCACCACCACCAAGTCTCACCGGGACAACTATAGGGAGTTCTGAACCTTTCCCCTGCTCCTCTAGCCCATCCACATAGCAACGAGGGTGATCTTTAAAAAATTTAAACAATCTTATCCCTTTCTGTTCAAGGGATCTGCATTTCCATGACCTGCAAGACAGAAGTTTTTGTCATAACACCCCTTCGCCTCTCTGTCCCTGTGGAAGTTGCTCTCCTAATTTACTGAGCCACCTTGCTACCTTTTCCCCCTGCACCTATCCTCAGAGTCTTCATGCTCTCTCTCTCCAAGTTTTTTTGCATTGATCCTGTTTTCATTTTTTAGACCTCAATTTAAATACTTACCAATACATGCTCCCTGACCTCACCACCTAAAACATTCCCCTCCTTCTCCATTTCCATCTTACAGATATGTGTAATTATACATTCATGTGAGTGTGTGGCTGCCTAATGCAGACCCTCCCTCACCATATAGATTTAAGGAAGGCAGGAACCGTATTTGTCTTGTTTACTGCTGTGTTCCCAGTGCCTCGCCTTGTACCTGGCTTGCAGTAGTTGTTTAGTGAATGAATGAATAGGTAAACAAGCCAGCATAATTGGGCCCAGAAATATTTTAAAATATCTAGCAAGGAGAAGATTAATAGGAATGCCTATTATTTGTGTGATTTAAAGGTGGAACTGTTGATATAGGGATAGATACAGGGTCCTCTAGGAAAACCAAATGGTTGCCCAAACAGTGTGGCAGGAATGCCACGTAGCCACCAAAGCTGGACCTCATTTGTTGGGTCTAACTATAATTTTATAAATGCATCCATGATGATTAGCAACTGACTCATACTGAATAAACTCATGACAGATTTATGTGTACATTACAATGCCAACTTATTAATTTATGATAAAAATATAACTATCAAGTCAACCTGACCCTCAAACCTTCAGCTCAATCATTCCATGTAGGAGATAAATAGCTAAATTACATCCAAATGATTAACTGTAGCTCAGAAAAGATTCCTGGTCACAAATTATCTACACAGTTGAGAGGTCATCACTTTAGACTCGGTCACCATTGTCTTATGTCCAGATTCTTGCGACAGCCTCCTAACTTTTCTCTGTACTTCCCCCTCTCAAATCCATAAAGCATACAGCAGCAAAAGAGTTCCTTTTAAAACATGTCCAAGCCAGGTGCAGTGGCTCATGCCTGCAATCCCAGTACCCTGGGAAGCTGAGGTAGGTGGATTACCTGAGCTCACAGGTTGGAGACCAGCCTGAGCAAAATTGAGACCCCCACCTCTAAAAATAGCCAGACATTATTACAGACACCTATAGTCCCAGCTACTCGGAAGGCTGAGGCAAGAGAATGACTTGAGCCCAAGAGTTAGAGGTTGTTGTGAGCTATGACACCATAGCACTCTACCAGGGTGACAAAATGAGACTCTGTCTCAAAAAGATAAAAACGTAAAATATAAAACATGTCCGATCACATCTTTCCTCCAGTGGTTCTCCCATTACATGAGAAGGAAATGCAGCCCCTACTAGCAGTTTGCAGGTTCTGTGCAATGTGGACCTTCTACCTCCTCCACCTTGCAGTGTGTCCCTCTCCTACACTCCAGATTTCCCAACTCAGCCATATGCTTACAGACTGAGAGACTGAATTTACAACTGGACAATGACCAGATCATTTAAAAAAATAAATAAGAAGAAGAAGAACTCTGACCCCCAACCTGCAGCAACCAGCCTAGGGAAACAACCCATTACCAACCCAGGAAGCCAGTCCGTTGTCTACAAGCCAGACTTGTTAGGAAGTCAGACCACTGTCTCTGGCAACTGATCAAGAGCAGAGAAGCAGCCTCTCAACAATAGAAGCAAATTGGCGGGATCTTGATCAACAACTGATAGCTTCACTTCTTGTCCTCACTTCCAGCTGAGAACCAACCAGGGAACGTGAGGTCTTAGTCCCCTAACCAATCACCTAGGACATTACTCCTCTAGCTAGGGGCCTCCAGTTTCCCAAGCAACACAGCTGGAGCCTAGCTTGTTCCACAAGCTGCCCCACTCCTCAGCCTGCCTTTGAGGAGCTGCCAAAATGCAAGCAATGGTGGCTGACTCCCTGCTATAGCAAGCTCTGAATAAATAGCCTTTGCTTTTCCCATTTGGTTGGACCTTGTTTATTTCTATAAGATCCTTCCCTGTGACCAGCTGCTTCCTCCCTTGCAGCCATTCTAATCCTTCTCCCTCTGCCTGGAATGCTTCCTCCACCCTTCTCGGGGACAATCTCACCCTGTTTCTAGAGTTCAGCTTCTGTACTGAAGACACCTCTGTAACCACTCTTTTTAAATACTCTTCCTCCCAGCCTCTCTGTTGGTTCCTTTACAGCACTTGTCCCACTTGGAATCATTTTGTTCATCGCTTTAGTTTACCTCTTCGCTAACTATCACCTCCAATAGAATGAAAGCTTTCTGGGTCTGGGAACTCTCTTTAGTTTGTTCTAACCCTTGAGAACCTGGAATAGAACCTGACAAACAGCAAGCAGTGAAGAAATACCCTGAATGGTTGAAAAGACAAATAAACGATCACATGGCTAAGGGAAATGCAGACCCAGTGTAAGAAACACTTGTGCCCAGCAATCCACTGAAGAACCCATTTTGAGAAAGGGCAATGGGGCTGCACTTGGGGTACTGGCCTCTTTTGTGGACCAGCCAGGGGCTGGGACTGGGCTTCAGGTAGGTCCTTTTTGACACAAAACATCCCACTTCAGAATAGTGGGTGAGGGAGAGGCATGGCCCATTTGGATTATCAAGGATGTGTGGTTAATGGGTCATATGTAAGGTGACCAGACGTCCCGCTTTTGGCAGGACAGTCTCAATTTTTAACAATTTGTTCCGTCCCGCTACGTTTTAAAAAAGTCCCGATTTTTAGAAAAAATTCACGACAATCTAGGGAAGGGAGGGACAGCCGGAAGGGAATATATGGTTTTCAGCTGCTGAAAAGGTTAAACTCCATTTGGGAATGAAGAGGTAAATGTAACTTCATTTGGAAATGAAAAAGCTAATGTAAACTCCCTACTCCCCTCCTGGGCAAGGTAGCCCAGGTGGACCAGTGCCCTACTCCTTTGAGCCACAGGCACCTCCCTATACATAATTTTTTTAATGTATTATATTTGTAAATTGTACTTATGTTGAAATTTAAAAAAAATTACAATACTATTTTTGCGTTCTATGAAAAATTTTGTTGCTCCATATAGACCAAATTTTTAATTAAGAACATGCCGCTACTCTGCCCCACCCCCCGATCAATGGTGTCCCACTTTACCAAAGTTAAAATCTGGTCACCTTAGTCATATGGTAAGAGTATGTGTAGTTTTAAGAAACTATTATATTATCCTCCAAAATGGCCATACCATGTTGCTTTCCCATCAGCAATAAATCAGAATTTCTGCTGCTCCACAATCTCCCCATCATTTGGTGTGGTCAGTATTCTGGATTTTTACCATACTAATATGTGTAGGCATATGGTAGTATCTCATTACCATTTTAATTTGCATTGTTCTAATGACATGATTTTTAACATCTTTTCATGTGCTTATCTGTCATCTATGTCTTCTTTGCTAAGGTGTCTGTTTGGATCTATTGCCAAAATCTTTAATTGGGTTTTGTTTTTATTGTTGAGCCTCAAAAGTTATTTGCATATTTTAGAAAATATTCCTTATACAAATATGTCCTTTGCAAACATTTTTTTCCTACCATGTGGTCTGTCTTAACATTGTCTTGATCTGGAGACATTTTTAATTGGCACAACTTGGGGACTGCTACAGGCATCCAGTGGGTAGAGTCTAGGGGTGCCACTAAATCGCCCATGATGCACAAAGTAGCCTTCCTCATCAAAGAACTCTCCAGCCAAAAATGTGGATAACAGTGCTGAGGTGGGGAAACCCTGAATTTGATAATTTCTTGATTGAGATGGATGACAACTGTTGAAGTCACCACCCATGGGAATCCTCCACAAATGTCTGTGGTTTACATCTTTATATTTCAGCAGTTATCTCAGTAGCATTGGATAAAGTGTTTGCAAGATTTTCAGTACAGGAGAAATATGAGCCAGCCTAGTTTTTAAAGGATCACTCTAGTTGCTTAGTTGAAAAAAGACCCAGAGGGGCAAAAACAAAAGCTGTGAGAAGAGCTTGGAGGCTACTCAAGTCATTCTGGTAAGAATTGACAATATCGGAATCTAGATAGGTTTATGTGAAGGTAGAATCATAAGTATCCTCTGAAAATTAGAAGGGGGAGTGAAAGAAGAAATGGAATCTATTATTCATGAAGATGAGGAAGACGGGAGGACTTGGTGGTAAACATCAGGAGTTTGATTTGGGAGCATGTTGATTTTGGCATCCAAGTAGCAAAGTCAAGTGCATATTTGTTACTACCAGTCCCTGCTGGGAGCCATTAGGCATGTAGAAAGGGAAGCCAAGAGGTTGGATGGATCAACAAGAAAGTGAATATGGACAGAGGAGAGAGCCAACACTAAGCCCTGGGCCATGCCAGCCGGAAGAGGTCTGACAAGAGCAGGAGCCCACTAAGCAAAAGGCAAGGGAGCAATCAGAGGAAGAAGGAAGAACAGGAGAAAATAGCGCCCTCAGCAGCAAGTGAGGGGAGAGCCTCAAATGGAGTAACTCACAATATCCAGCGAGACCTGACAGCTGACTGTTGGCATTTAGCAAGGTGGGGACCCCTGGTAACCTCAACAAGACAGTGTTAGGGGTAAAAGCCTGTTTGTATCTTAGTCTCTTTTGTGTTGATTTAATAGAAAACCACAGACTGGTAATTTATCCAAAAAATGCATTTATGTCTCACAATCCTAAAAGCTGGGAAGTTTAATATCAGAATGCCAGCACCTGGCAAGGGCTATCTTGCTGTATCACCCCATGATGTAAGATAAGAGGAAGGGAGGGGGAGAGAGAAGAGAAAAAAAGAGAGAGAGACTGATTAAACCTGCATCCGGGAGTCCTTTTGTAATTGGCATTAATCTAAGCATGCAGGTAGAACCCTGCTAATGTAGACACCTCCCATTAGGCCCCGCCTTTCAACACTGCTGCATTGGGGATTTGAGGGACATATTTAAGCCACAGCAGATGGGTTAAAAGAGGGAACCAGAGTGGAGAAACAGAAAGCAGGGAGTAACAATAGCTCTTCCAAAGAGTTTTGCTGCATGAGGCAAGAGATGGGAGAGGAGGTCAGGAAAAGGTTTTTGCTAGGCAGGAGGAATAATGCAGACTAACTCAGAAGAAGGGCAAGTGATGGAGAGACAGAAGGGAGAATTCCTGGATAATAGAAGGGTCGTTACACAGGAGATTGACTAAGTCAGCTGTGGCGAAAGGCAGTCACAACAGATGTGTCATCTAACACTTCACATGGTCACCATAACAGACTGTGGAAGAGCTGATGGCATGCATGGGGCCAGAGCAGATAGAAGCAAATGTTGCTATAGGACTTGTCCCTTGGTGACATCAAATGTTCCTTTGTTACTGTGGTTGGGGATCTGTCCAGTAGATGGCCTTTGTGTTTCTCCCCTCGACTGCCCCAGACAGACACCCCAGTGGCATTCACCCCAGGCAATCACCTCAGCCCTCTCTGCATTTGGTGTCTAACTACCCTATTCCATTTCCATGTTGTAAACCTCTTGCCCTTTACTTTCATTTCACATGTCAGTCCCTTTTCGGCCCCCTTAGAATTGATCCTTGAACTCTGGTTTCCCAGTTCGATTTTTGCACTCCCTGCTGACTTGGCTGGCACTGGTCCCCTGAGCTCCTGGCTATAGGCTGCACACCCTATTTCCAGCTCTCTGAGGGCTGGTCTCTTATTCTGGCTCTCCTGGCTGATGCCGTGGCCTGGATCCTCCAACAGCTCTCAAAAGGGAGTTGAGTTACATATTCAGTAACAGCTTGGATTTGATGATAAAACACAAATCCAAATTAGCAAAGTGAACTGCTGCTGATTAAATATATATCATTTTATTGCATAATGTAGCCCAGGTTCATACATCAATAACAGCTGGAAGCAGCCTATTGATGAAACATATGGTGTGGGATGCTGTCTTTGGCAGAACTCTAAGATGGTCCTTAAGTTTCACAACTCCCCATCCCCCATGGGCATTGTCTGGGACTGTAAACATGGAATTTACTCCTAAGATTCAGTTCTGTTATATGGCACAACTGACTTTAAGAAAGGAGATCACCCAGGTGGCATGTACCTAATCATATAAGCCCTTTAAAAGCTCAAAGTTTTCTCCAGTTTCCTCTCAGGAAAGGAAGCCAGAGGTTCAAAACCCAAGGAGGATTCTATGAATACACTGTTGTTGACTTAAAGATGGAGGGACCAAGTCTTAGGAATTGGGACGCAGGGGGAGATGGTTGGGACTGTGTGTTAGCTGCCAGCCCCCCAGCTGCCAGCCAGCAAGGAAACAGAGGCCTCAGTTCAACAACTACCAGCAAGTAAATTGTGTCACCAATGAGAATGAGCTTGGAAGTAGATTTTTACCTAGCGCTTTCAATGAGAACTCAGAATAGCTAACATCTTGATTTCAGCCTTGTGAGATCCTGAGTCTTCCCTACTTTTGAACTAAAGAACTTTGAGCTAATGGCCAGGCATAGTGGCTCACACCTGTAATCCTAGCACTTTGGGAGGCCGAGGTGGCTAGATTGCCTGAGCAAGAGTGAGACCCTGTCTCTAAACAATAGCCAGGGGTTGTGGTGGGTGCCTACAGTACCAGCTACTTGGGGGGCTGACGCAAGAGAATCACTTGAGTCAAGAGTTTGAGGGTGCTGTATGATGCCACGGCACTCTACTGAGGGCAACAAGGTGAGACTCTGTCTCAAAAAAAAAAAAAAAAGAACTATGAGCTAATAAATGAATCTTGTTTTAAGCCTCTAAATTTGTGACATACAGCAATAGAAAAGTAACCCAGATGCCCTTGGCTGATAACCATGGGTGCTTGGCAATTGAGTCCTAGAATTCTCTTCCAGGTAATGTGCTAGACCCCATACATTACTCTTACCGTATATGATTAATCATACATTATAATACATTCTATGTATATAGTACATTAATAGCTAGTCCCCATGCATATAAACATGTACATAACATTGTTCATAGTACATAGTACATTTTACTCATGATCATACATAGCACATTAGGTCAAATCATTTCTTGTCCTCATGCATATCACCTCCACTAGCCCACTTGCTTAACTACCATGCCGCGAGAAACCATCAACCCGCTCGGCAAGGATCCCTCTTCTCGCTCCGGGCCCATTCACCTTGGGGATGACTAGCGTGAAACTATACCTGGCATTTGGTTCTTACCTCAGGGCCATAACAATAAGATCGCCCACTTCTTGCTCTTAAATAAGACATCTCGATGGATTAATTCCTAATCAGCCCATGCCCAACATAACTGTACTGTCATGCCTCTGGTATTTTTTAATTTTCGGGTATGCTTGGACTCAACATGGCCTCCCGGCCTGCGCCCAGACCATTTACTCTAGCCGAACCCAACATGTTCCTCCTCCACCCCCATAATAGATCAATAAGGTCATTTCAGTCCATGCTAGAAGGACATATTTCAAGTAACGTTCATCAGCTAAGTCTTACATGATTATTCCAGTGTACTAACTAGTTCATGCTCGAGGACATGCATACACACACATGCCTAGAAAGTAGATACAGAATGTTCTTGCAGCCTGTTTCCCTCTACTCCAAACCCTCCATTCCTGTGGTCTTGTCCTCGTTCACAGTCCATGCTCTACCTTAGCTGTTCTGATTAACCAGGATGGATGGGCATTTTATATGATTGGGCATTGGCTTTTTTATGTGGATACTGCTACTCCCTGGATTATTCTTGATTCCCCACCTTCTACACAAGGAATCAGTCTAGCCCGTCATCCATAACCACCCTCTTTCACTTTCCTGAGCGCAGGGAAAGTGTTCCTTGAATTCTGGATCCCTGTCTGGATTCAGCACACCAGCTGCCTGTTTGTCTGGTACTGGGAGCAAAAGTTGAGAATTATCAAGGCTATCTTTATGGAAGGAGAGCATTTCTGCTTTGATTTTCTGAAGTAGACTCACCTCTTCTTTACATTAGAGCAGAGTTGTTCAACCTTTTCTATCTCATGGCACATTTAAACCTAAGTTAAACTTTTGTGACACACTTAAGTTATGTTGATTTTTTAAAAAGAGTTAAAAAAAAAGAATATACTTACTGTTCTTTGAATGTCTTTAGAAAATATTTTACTGATCTTTTAAAAAAATTTTGGCACACCTGAGATGATCTCATGGCACAGTGGTTGAAAATCACTGCTTTAGAGAAATTAATACCGATAGCATTAATGTGATAGCCTAAAGTGAGGACGTAGGCTGGGTGGAGTGGCTCAGGCCTATAATCCTAGCACTCTGAGAGGCTGAGGTGGGCGGATTCTTTGAGCTCAGGAGTTTGAGACCAGCCTGAGCAAGAGTGAGATCTTGTCTCTGCTAAAAATAGAAAAACTGAGGTGAGACAATCACTTGAGCCCAAGAGTTGGAGGTTGCCGTGAGATATAATGACACCATGGCACTCTATCCAGGTGTCGGAGTAAGCTTCTGTCTCAAAAATAAATAAGTAAATAAATAAATAACATTTTATGTTTCAACCTCATATTTTTTTTTCTCTTTATCTTGGGTATCTATAAAATGACATAGAAATTCTTGGAGTTCCAGATCTAGAAATAGACCCTAAGATATTTATAAAACCCTGAAACTATAGGGTCTCTTTCCATCCCTTGGCCTGGGCAAGAGCTGGCTAGTGGAGAAGAATTGCGTGTAGAGTCTATGAGCTCAGGGTTCAGTATCCACAGGGCCAACCTGTGGCTGTGGCACAGCAGTGTCCTTGCCACTGGCAGACTCAGCTAGGTCCCGAGAAGGAGCAGGCAGAGCTTGGAGAGGAATCAGCTCCTAGAGAGGAAGGGCTCTGTGATTTCAGACTCTCTTCTTGAGCTGATGTTCCATGAGTGAGTAAAAGCGGCCAGGGTTGGATGGGGGCAGGTAGAGGAAGAGAAGTACAGCCAAATTAGAAGCCAGGGCCATAAGCTGCTGAGTGAATGGAGTGCTGGGAAGATTGCAGACCATGGAACAGTTGAGGGAAACCATGAGAAGTTATGACTGGAAACATATTTATTAATTTTCTACTCTTGCATATCATTTAAGGTTCTTTGCCTGTGCATTTTCTTCTCAACTACTGCATGAAATTAGAGACTGCAATAGTTTGAATGTTTATCCCTTCAAACCTCATGCTGAAATTTGATCCCCAATGTTGGAGGTGAAGTCTCCTAGGAGATGTTTGGGTGACAGGGGTGGATAACTCATGAATGCCTTGGTGCCCCATAGGCAGAAATGAGTGATTTCTCACTCTAGTAGTTCCCATGAGTGCTGGCTGTTAAAAAGAGCTTGGCTCCTCCCCGTCACCTTGCTTCCTCTCTTCCTGTGACCTCTGCACACACCAGCTCCCCTTCACCCTCCACCTTAAGTGGAAGCAGCTGGAGGCTCTCATCAGCTGCCCAGTCTCTAATTGTGAGCCCCCCTTTTTTCTGTGTACGTCATCCTGTCTCAGGTATTCCTTCACAGAAACTATGAACTAAGAAACAGACTGTCACAGACACTATCCTCTCCATTTTTAAGTGCAGGTGGAGAAGACATAGAATGGGCAAATGACTTGTCTGTGCTTACTAGTAAAGTGGCAGAGTTAGGGTTAGAACGCAAGTATTTCAACTGACATCACCTGCCATGCTGTTTCCTGATGGCTCCCCTCATTTAGCAAAGACACAGTTGAGTGGATAACAAGTATACCGATTCTGTTGCATGAAATGTCTCAAGTACCTACAGCATACAAGGCAATATGTGTATTCACAGCTGTCTGCCTCTCTTTGCTATGTAGTTCAGGTTCCAGTGGGAGCTCATTATACGGGAGCAGTAATGGCCAGCAGGGATTTCTGTGTGCTCTATGAATATGGTAGCAGCATTCAAGATGTATTAGATATACCGAATGCCTACTATGCTTCAGGAACCATACTAAAAGTCAGAATTGCCATAAGCAGCAAAATAATACTCTTACTTTATGCCTATGCTAATTGTCTTGCTCTTATAGCACTAAGAGAAGCCTTTTGTAAACTTCGAGAACGGTCATAGAAGGTGTCACTATCTTTCAGTGAGGCATCCTAACATCTTGCTCTTATCTAAAAGTGAAAGTAGACAAGTTGGCCAAAGGGGATCAGAGGAAAGAAGCCAAGAGATTTTCAGTAAATGCATGGCCAGAGTTTGGGCTAGATCCAAGCCCCAAAATGCCTGTCTCCATGTCATCTAAAGAAAGTGGGAGGGTGGCACCTGTGGCTCAGTGAGTAGGGCGATAGCCCCATTTACTGAGGGTGGTGAGTTTGAACCCAGCCCCAGCCAAACTGCAACAATGAAAAAAAATAGCCGGGCGTTGTGGCAGGCACCTATGGTCCCAGCTACTCAGGAGGTTGAGGCAAGAGAATCGCTTAAGCCCAAGAGCTGGAGGGTGCATTGAGCTGTGATGCTACGTCACTCTACCAAGAGCGATAAAGTGAGACCCTGTCTTAAAAAAGAAAAAAAAATTGGAGAAGCATACAATTTTAACTAAGAAAACAGAAGAAGCTTAACGAGCATACTCCATCTCGGCAGGTGTGTCAGAGAAGACCACCTAAGTAGAGCTTTAAAAGGTGTTATTATAGTAAAGATTTATTAGTTTCTTTTTTTCTTTTCTTTTTCTTTTTTTTTTTTGAGACAGTCTTACTTTGTTGCCCTCGGTAGAGTGCTGGGGCGTCATAGCTTATAGCAACCTCAAACCCTCGGGCTCAAGTGATTCTCTCGCCTCAGCCTGCCGCGTAACTGGGACTACAGGTGTCAGCTACAGCACCCAGCTATTTTTATTTATTTTTTTTGTTGCAGTTTTTTTTGGCTAGGGCCGGGTTTGAACCTGCCACCTCTGATATATGGGACCAGTGTCCTACTCCCTGAGCCACAGGCACCACCCTGCCCCAAAATTTTTAGAGACCAGGCCTCAGTCTGGCTCAGACTGGTCTCGAACTTGTGCTAGGATTACAGGTGTGAGCCTAGATTTATTAGTGTTAATCTAATACTACCAACTCAAGCCACATATTGAAGTAACTAGAGAGGTATAAAATGGTGAAAGATGAGGATAATTTTTTCTTGGTTCATATCTGCCTGTCTTAAGATAATTCTGCTCTCTTTATTTCTGATTCCATATTATAAGCAGTCTTCCAATTAATATTTCAACGTTGATATCAGAAATTGAGGTCTTAGTTCCAGATAAATTGTTAAATTGTAAGTCTAATGTAGAGATCAGTCTTTTGAAAATTTAATTAACATGAGTCATTTTCAGAGAAAGCTGAATGAGCACCCAGGGAAAAACCCTACAAGATGGTGATATCTGGAAACAGTCATTTCCCAATGTCTGGTCCTTGGATTTCAAAGAATCAGAAAATAAAGAAATTGGAACCTGAAGCTAAGGACCCTATCTGGGAAATGGGGGCCGCACCTAGGTATTACCATCTATTTTTCTTCCTTTCTTTCTTTCTTTTCTTTCTTTCTTTCTTTTTTGAGAAAGAGTCTTATAATGTCACCCTCAGTAGAGTGCCATGGCACCACAGTTCACAAAAACCTCAAACTTAAGTGATTCTCGTGCCTCCACCTCCCAAGCATCTGGGACCACAGGTGCCTGCCACAATGCCTGGCTATTTTTGTTGTTGTTGTTGCAAGTTGTCATTATTGCTCTAGCTGGCCCAGGCCTGCTGGAACTGCCAGCCTCAGGTGCATATGTCCAGTGCCCCACCCACTGAGCTCTGGGTGGGCGCTGCCTAGGTATTATCATCTCAAAGGGACTTTTTGGAACTAGTTCTGCCTTTTTGTGATATTTTTGTGACTTTGCTAATTGAAATTTACTTCCTTCTTAAGACAGTATTCTAGAAGATCACCAGGCTTCTCCTGGGACCTACAGGTAGGGTTTCACTGCCCAGGATTGTGTTGGTAGTTCTGGACTTTATTTTGGTTGATTTTTATATGACATCTTTCTCACAACCTTTCCTAGAATTGGCTTTCCACATCCTTGAATTTGCAGTCAGAAGATTGAGTATGCCTCTGTGGAGCTGAAAGCAGAGTCATCTGTGTCCATCTGCAAACCCTCTGAATTCAGTTTTCCCTATAGCCTCCCGACCCTGTTGGAAGCTTTCAGTTTAAGAGGCAGTATTAGTACAGATTAGAAACAACTGTTTTGATTTCAGTGGCAGTGCATAAAGCTCTTTCACTAACTTAGGGGCTTTCCTTAGATGCCCAAAATGAATAATGTAAGTGGCATGTGTGGGGACATGGCTTCTACACTAAGGGTGATCTGAAATGCCTTCCAAATTTCAATGTTGAAGAAGAGGACAATATAATAGCAGGGCTTATAGTGGGCTATAGAGTCTATTTGATAAAAATAATGTCTAAAAAGCCAGGCATGGTGGCTCACTTCTGTAATCCTAGCACTCTAGGAGGCTGAGATGGGAGTATTGTGTGAGTTCAGGAGTTTGAGACCAGACTGAGGAAGAGCAAGACCTCATCTCTACTAAAAATAGAAAAACTAGCCGGGCATGGTGGCCAGTGCCTGTAGTTCCAGCTACTCAGGACGCTGGGGCAGGAGGATGGCTTGAGCCCAGGAGTTTGAGGTTGCTGTGAGCTATGATGCCCCAGCACTCAACCCCAGGGTGACAGAGTGAGACTCTGTCTAAAAAAAAAAAAGTCTAAATGATGGCTGATGGAATTTATCAATAATGTGATTTTTAAAATACTTTAATTTTGGTTAAAGAACCACAGTGTAAAATTTATTGTCCCACCCATTTGTAAATGTATAGTTTGGTAGTGTTAAGTATACACACATTGTTGTGCAAACGATCTCCAGTACTTTTTGATGTTACAAAACCACAACTCTGGACCCAACAAGCAATAACTCTTTTTTTTTTTTTTTGGCCAGGGCTGGGTTTGAACCCGCCACCTCCAGCATATGGGGCTGGCGCCCTACTCCTTTGAGCCATAGGTGCCACCCAGCAATAACTCTTTATTCCTCTCTCCTCTCAGGGCCTGGAAGCCACCATCTTGCTTTCTGTTTTAGTGAATTTGACTACTCTAAACACCTCCTCTATGTGGAATCATATGATATTTGTATTTTTTGGTGATTTGCTATAATACACTTTTAAGTATGAAACCAGTGCCTTAACCGTACATCCCTTTAGCTGAAAAGTATCATAGCAGTTAACTTTTACTTCAGTGTGCCATTGATGTGCTATCTGCTTCAAATTTAGCATCTCAACCTGACAAGTAGACAGTCAGCTTAACTCCACTTTACAGATGAGGACCCAGGACTAGAGAGGTTAGGTAGTTAGTATTAAAGTTGGCGTTCACACTCAGGCCATCGTTCCCCTGAGCCTGTGCTCTTTATCCCTAGACCAAGCTCCTTCTCACCAATCTCTGTAATTTGCCTAGGATGTAGTAACTCTGTCTTCCAGACGAGGTAGACATTTCCCAGATGAGAACCCTTGCAAAGCGAACAACTGATTTTATAGTATCTTCAAACCCTAAGAAAAGACTTACCCAGGTTTCTACAAGGAAGCCTGAAGGGCATGAGCTCACCTGCATCTGCAGGGGTCAGTTCCTGGGCACCTGACAGTTTCCCCCTCAGTGGATCTGCCTGAGACTTTCTCAGGTGCCCAGACCGTGCCAGGCTGCCCAGCTAGCGTGCTGGCTGTAAGGCCCGTGGGTGGGTGTAGGGATAGCTGCCCTCTCCATCCTGGGCATTACTCCTCCCTTTGCTCCTTCCTTACTGCCATCCCTCATTTCCCCCCCACCCTCATTTGTATTTCCTGGGATGACCCAGTAAACAACCTTCCTAAGTCCTTGTCTGAAGTGTGCTGGGGAACCACAACCACAACAAACACGAGCCAGCAAGAATTGGGATTGCAATGCCAGCTACTCTCCAGGTGGTTGTGATTGTTGCTGATGTTGTTGCCTTCATAGAACTGCATTCTCAGCCCAGATGTCTGTCAGAGTGTCAAGGGAGGCAGAGTCTCAAGAGGGGACCCCTGGGAAAAGATGAGTTAGACACCTAATTTACCGTAGTGTGGGAGTACTAGAATTCCAAAGAAACCGGCCAGCCTTGTTCAACAGCCCCCTGGTAAACAGAACAGATACTATGTCATTTTAAACAACAAATAGCATGAATTAAATCTGAACTGAAGTGTACATGTCATTGTTGGCTCTTTATAAAACAAATGAAATGCAAGCTGAGCAAATCTAAAAGGCAAATCATTTTCTCGCTTTCTGAGGCAGCCACCTGTGGGTCTCTGCTCATTAGTACTAAGCCTCACCCTCAGAGCACCCTAAGTGTTTACACAATGGCTCTCCATGTATTTCCCATTTATATGACTGCCAAAATAAATGAAGCATTCGAGAAGAAATAAAACAGTAAGTATATATTACAAATCGATTTTATTAAAGAGATGTTTCACTTCATCCAAAAAAAAAAAAAACCACATTGAACTCATTAGAAAATGATAAAAACACCATTTTGTCACAGCTTTAAGCAGCTGTTTCTAGTTTAAGTGACTAAGTGGAAGTTAATCAATCATAAACAGTCAAACAAACACCCTGTTGAACAATTACCTTTAACAAACAGTAATCCACAGCTCACCCTACAGAAACATGGTAGCCAACACTTCACATAGTGTGAGAGAAAGAAGATGTGTTCATGTTTTATTTATTTATTTATTGGCCAGGGCCAGGCTTGAACCCACCACCTCTGGTATATGCGGTTGGCGCCCTACTCCTTGAGCCACAGGCACCACCCAGATGCGTTGATGTTTCAGGAGTCTTGTACATAAACTCTGCCAAACACGTGAAGCTTGGCTCAAGAAACTCATAAGCAAAGATCAACTGCTCAAACCAAATATGACATAGTCATTCCAGAATGAAAATTAGTGCTTTCAGATTCTCAAAATGTTTGTTTCAAGGGGAAATGTGACCAATAGGAATGAAGCCAAAAAGGACTAAAATAGAGGATGGGACTCAGTTATAAAGAAGCTGTCAAAAAAAAAAAAAAAGGAATGATAGAGAAAGAATGAGGTTAATCAAAAGGCAAAATCAAGATAAATGATTCTTTCCCTTTCCATTGGAAAAAAAAAAGAAAAGAAAAACAACAAGAAGAAAGCTTTGAGAAAGAGGAGAGCTAGGAATTTCTTAATTTAGTTTGGAATGTTTCCATTGGAATGAAGTAGAAGTAAATATTCTGTTTGTCTACATTCTTATCTATCTCTAGGTGTGTCCATCTTTTCTATTTTTAGGACAGGAGGCTTTTGAGGATGAGAGTTATGATTTATTTATACGCAATGCAATAAAAATTGGTGGATAAATCTAGAAACAATTCTCTTTACGCTAATCTGAAGAGTTACTGATTTGTGTTCTCTTATACATAGTGCTGTGTAATTATGGAAATGAGCATGTTTAAAAATTGGATGGTTTGAACATATTCCAACTAGACAGGGCACCACCGTGGGCTTAGATGACATTTTGAGGTGTTACCTTGCCAGTAAACAAGGACATCCGGCCTGCCAGAGTAGCAGAGGAGTCCGGTAGATCTTTGCTGTATACAGCCATTAAGAATCAACCATCACATACATAGGCCACAACTGCCGATGGATCTTTGAGTATTTATGTTTTAAATCCTTGACCTTAATTAAAAAATATGAAAATTCTTCCATACTTAATTAGATCATGTAGTATAAAATTAAACCTTTTTAGGGTATGAAAGTATTATTTCAGCTCACAAAATGTTTTGTTTTCAAGATAGTACATGAGGCATTAGATACATAAAAATGGACAGAAGGCTTTTTCTCAGCAAGTTTACACTCTGATGAAGTAGACATAACAATTGTTTATGAAAAGTAGTAAATAAGGCCGGGCGCAGTGGCTCACGCTTGTAATCCTAGCACTCTGGGAGGCTGAGGTGTGTGAATTTCCTGACCTCATAAGGTTTGAGACCAGCCTGAGCAAGAATGAGGAGACCTCTCTAAAAATAGAGATGTTGTGGCGGGTGCCGTAGTCCCAGCTACTTGGGAGGCTGAGGCAAGAGAATCACTTGAGCCCAAGAGTTTGAGGTTGCTGTAAGCTATGATGCCACAGCACTGTACTGAGGGTGACAAAGGGAAAGAATTATTCCTGGGTTTCTGGTCCAAGTTACTATATAGATTGGGGGCATTTGCTGCACTGGAGAGGGGGATGCCCCACAGGAAATAAGGATGAAGGGGTGATGAAGTGCCCATTTGTGAGTTGTTACAGACGATGATAAAGATGGCATGGGCTATATGCCCCTAAGAGTGTCCCTAAATTTGATTTATTAAAAAAGTCATTTGCCAGGCATGGTGGCTCATACCTATAATCCTAGAACTTTGGGAGCCCAAGGCAGGAGGAATGCTTGAGGCCAAGTATTCAAGACCAGCCTGAGCAATGTGGGGAGACCTTGTCTCTACAAAAAATTTAAAAATTATCTGAGTATGGTTGCATGCAACTATAGTCCCAGCTATTCAGGAGCCCAAGTTTAAGACTACAATAAGCTATGATCATGCCACCACAGTCCAACCAGGGTAACAGACTGAGACCCTATCTCAAAGCAAACAAACAAAGAAACAAAAAAACACAGTAACTGATGTTAGCATGCATTTTTGGCATCTGGCTAATTGTTATAAAAACGGAATGAAATCTTTCATGCGCCACACACACACACGCACACATTCATATTATACATGATTCGTGATATCTGTAGTTTAGGGCAAGTGGCTGTTTGTCCTCTTAGAGTTCAAAGAATCTGTCCTCAAGTCCATGTCTTTGCTGAAGGCCGTCATCTCCTCTGTCTCCTCTGTGGTCGGAGCACCGCCCAGTCACTGCTTCTTCCACCACAGCCAGTTTGCTGGCAGGGCTAAAGTCACCACTTACTTACTCAGCTCTCCACCCAGGTTTTTTTTTTTTTTTCTTGACCTATTTCTTGCCAAATCTTCCATGTTTCTCGGTCCCTAAGCTGACAAACCAATACAAATTGGTCTCTTCTCACCATCAGCATCCACCACATTGCCTCTTCTGAGAGGCCTGGGGCCTTTGCTTTTATGTTCAGAGTTGTGAGATGTGAGTTGTGGCTTGTGAGCACTCAGCCATTGCTTTCTCGACTTCAGAGAGGAAGGGCCATTTTTCTTTTCCTGGCTGTTCACAATTTCATATGGTAAGTGAAATGTCCAAGTGCCTCAACTTCTGAAAACCTTAGTTTTATAACTTGTTACTTCTGAGTTTGGTGTTTTCACTAGGGGCAAGCACATTCTAATTATGAGAGTTTTTTTTTTTTAACCTAAGTTTCTGCCAAGAAGTTCTTGAAATGATGATTCTCTTGCCATGATAAATCTGGAAAAACAACAAATAGCTTCTCTACTAGTTTCATATTAGAAGGGATTTGTATGTGCTGTTCTGAAGGACTGACTATATTTAGAAGGCAAACTAAAGCCTTAGAAGGCTCTGGATACAGAACAACAGAGATCTTCCTCTTTCCCCTGTTCCCCTCATCCCACGATAAAACATGCCGGTGTAAGAAATTTCACACCGAGAATGAAGCTCTGTGCTCTGGTTCATTGTTTCTCTGAAGGTGGCTTCAGCATGCTTTTCTATAGGAGTCAAAAGGATGACCACTCCAGATGGCAGTGAGCTTAGCCCCCAGTTCATTTCTTTATTGCTTCATGCACCCCAGGTCATTCCCTGAGTGCACTGTGATCAGCCACTTCTCCTTGTTTTTCTGATGCTTTTCACTTCCTATGTGGCCTTCTCCCTCCCAGTGGATGTGTGATGTCTTATTCTTTCCATTCAGCTCAACTAGGCTCCTTTGGGGAGAATCCTTGTTTCTCTCATCTGACTTGTCGTATCACTGATTGGATATCTCCATCATAGTTCCTATCATCCAATATTGTGGTTAGTATAGGTGATTATCATACGCCCAGGGAGAACTGCTCTGTGTAACTCCAGAAATCAGCAAAGAATGTGAGCTTCTTAGATTCAATGTTCACTTGTGGGATAGAATAGAACCCATTGAATTAAGTAAGGATAAGAGCTGACATCTTTCTTTCTTTGAGCATTTCAACTGCTTGTTGGAAGAGGTGATACTATCAGCATCCTCAGACTGGAATAGATGATAGACAAGGAAATATGAGAGAAGCGTACCCCATCTCCTACGACACCAAATGAAATGTAGTGAAAAGAAAACCAAGGGAAGAATCGGGAGCTACCAAAGCAATCATGGGGGAACAGGATAACTTACATGTCAATGAAAGGAAAAAGAGAAGAATTATCTGTATGCAACCCTGCATCCCAGCTCAGGTCCTGTCTTCCCCAAATTTGCCTTTTAGACTCTCCATGAGGTTCTTTCTCACACAAATCACAGGACAACTCTTGGTTAGGCTTGCACTCCACCAGACCAACAGCCTCTTGGCCAAGCCAAGAAGGGCACAGTGATTAGCCTGGTTGGTGTACGTATGTTCCTCTTCCTTCAATTCCCCAACTCTGATGGTCTTTTTCTGCATGCTCCTGAAATGCATCTTCTATTATTCATTCTCTGTGACTTCATCCATTTCCCCTTTTCTTTTGATGTTCTGTTGTCTATACAGTAATTGGTCTTATTTCAAACCTGGTTGGAAAACTCAGCATTAGCTATATATTTTTGATCAATGGTTCAAAAACAATTATAGCAGGGTTTATCTATTACTTTATACATGTTACTTAGAAAAAATGCAAATTAGTACTTTCTCAAATGTTTTTAAATTTTACAGGCAACCATATCATCACTTCTTTTTTAAAACAAATAACTGTAAATAATTATATTTCCTTGTGTACCAGATCTTTTAAACTTCTATAATAGCCCTCTGGGAGACCGAGGTAGGTGGATAGCTTGAGCTCATGGGTTCAAGACCAGCCTGAGCAAAAATCAAGACCCTGTCTCTACTAAAAATAGAAAAACTGAGGCAAGAAGATTGCTTGAGCCCAAGTTAGACGTTGCCGTGAGCTATGATGCCACAGCACTCTACCCAGGGCAACAGCTTGAGACTCTGTCTCAAAAATAAATAAATAAACTTCTCATATTTTTTATATATAGATATTCAAATAGATAGATACAGAGAAAGATACACATACACCCCCCCAAACTAGAGAATAAGAACAAAATATAAAACTTTGAGAAATTATATGAAGTAATTGTCCATTATTAATTGATGTGTTTTCTTCTGAATATTATTTATACTCAATATTATATTACTGGTATGAATTACTATTTGTTTTATATGTAGCAAATATTTTTATTTGTCACTTTCCTCTTAGCAATAAATGTCATACTTGAGCTGACAGTCGTTTATAGTGCTTGTGTGATTGAGGCAACTGACATTATCCTTTACCAGCTTGCTCTCCTATCATCTTAGACAAAGATTTACACTAACATCTTAAGTTCTACGGCTCCTACACTTACTCATATGGCCCCTTTTCAGGGTTCTGGAAGGGGTCCTAGTAATGTGTTATCCTGGTCATAAAACTTTCAAAAATCAAATATTTTAATCACATTCAGTTCTTTCCACTCTCTCTTGCCTTCCATGATACTAAACTTCCTGCCAAATGGCATCAGACTATAGGCCTATAAGGGATCTAACTAAGGGAAGCTGAGTTCAAGATACATTGAGTTTAGTAGGATGCATTTACATAGTTTGCTCTCATTTCTGAGCACAGTTTAGCTCTTGCTGGCTGTGTCTCTGTAGGAATGACTTCCAGGAATAGGTACAATATGCTTGAAATGTACAGAGCCAGGAGCTAGTCTGCAAAATTATGAGCACAGGGTTTGATTCTCATCAACACTTAGTCATAACAGAAATGTTCCTCTGTTCATGCATAAAAATAATTAAAACTTGGTAATGTAGTGTATGTAATTTTTTAATGTCCATACATAAAATTATTTGTTATATATTTTTATATATCCATAGAAACCATTCTGGCATTAAAAGTAAATTGTAGCCCCCCAAAATCCTCACCTAATACTGAAAGTATGATTCATAAACATAAAGAGATAAATTTCAAATAGAAGTAATGAGTAAGCCGTAGAACTGTTTGTTTTTCCGGTGAAGGATGAGGAGTGTGAGGGTAACAGATTAGAATAAAAATCCACACTTTTTGCTGATTTTTCAGTAATTTAAATGAGTGTAACCAGCTCAAAGAGCTGGACCCTAGAAAGGAGAACTTGAAAAGCCCCAAGGTCTTCCAATTCATACATGAAAAATTCTTGTTAGAAGTGTTCCCACTTTGGCAACAATACTGTAAATGTCCATGGTGAGTCTTGAAGCTATAAGAAAATTTTTTTAGTCTAGCAATTTAAAGAAAGTGCTTTGATGAACCAAGATGGAAAGGTTTATCTTTTTCTTTTCTTGTTAAAAAAAAGTTTAAAAATTATCAACATTTGACAAGGCAGTAGGATATACAGCCAAAAAAAAGAAAAGTAGGGAAAAAAAGGTGTGTTAATAAAAATATTATGTTATTTTTCTGGGATTTTGTGATGTCTGTGTTATTTATCAGCTTCATTTTCTCCTTCTAAGCAGATACTCATTTTTGTTTCTAATTTTATATTCACATTTTTACATTATTTGGCTTCTTGAAAGTTCACGAAATCTGGATCCAACCCTTCTCTCATGCTTAGAAAATTCTACTTGATTATAAAAGTGATTCATTTTCTGTATTCAAAACCTTTAATCTGTCTGGAATTTATTTTAGATTATGGTACAGGTTGGGAAAATTTGTCTCCTTTTTCAAATTGTTTCTGCACTACTATTAAATAATATATATTTTTCCTATTGGTAACAAAGGTCACTTTATATTAAATTCCCAAGTATGCTTGAAATCCTTCTAGAATTTTATTCTGTTTATTGTTCTATCATTCTAGCACTGCTGTTTTAATTATCATATTTTGATAATATATTTTGAAAACCATTAAAGCATATCTCGTCTCATTATTAGTTTTTTAAAATTTCATTACTACTGCAGTTTATTTATTTTTCTAGTTTAATGTTGAAATCATTCTATCACATGTCATAAAAAAAATTTGAATAGAATGCTGACCAACTTGTAATTAATTTAAGTAAGAACTGATATTTTAACAATGCTGAGTCTTCTTATCTGGCAGCATTCTTTTTTATAGGTGTATATGTCTCTTGGAAAATGTTACAAATGTTTTGTATGAATTCTGTGTATTTCTAAGTATATGTCCAGGTAGTTGATGTTTATTGTTACAAAACTGTTTTATAATTAATGTCTGTGTGTTTTGTAAATGGCCATTTTACTGAACTTCCTTATTTAAAGAATTTTTCAGTGGCAGAAGTTGATACTCTTTCCATTTGAATATTTTGAACCTTACTTAGGTTTTCTCAAGCTAAATTGTATCAGCCAAGATTCACAAAATAGTAGTAACTGTTTAAACCAAGAATTTATGACTTTGAACGGGAATACCTCTGAGAGAGAAAGAAAGAGAGAGACATCTTGATACTTATGTATTGATCTGTGTATATATCAAATGTTGAAGGAATGTTCTTTCTGGTTTCCTTAAATACTCTGTCAGACATGGCTGTTGAACAAAATTGTGTACTTATAGAGAGCATCTATTGATATGATCATTTTTAAAAATGATTTGTATCCATTACATTAACAGATTTCTCTATACTAAACCATCTTTGATTCCAAGAATAAACTCTAATATGGGGGTAATTGGTGGCTCTTTTAATACATCTGGGTTGATGATTTTATTTAGGATTTTTTTCCACTCCATAATCATAAGCAAAATTTAGCTATAGTTTTCTTTCATTGTGATAATTTTATCAGGTTTTGGTATAAGGTTAAAATAAACTGGGAAGATTTCCATCTTTCTTTATGTTCTGGGACATTTTAAATTGCAAAAGCAATCTATAATTTCAGAGTCTAAAATAACATCCATAAAATCATCTGGTTTTGGCAAATTTGAAGGGATAATTATCATCTTTTTCAATTTTATTCATGGTAGATCTTCTACATATTGAGCCAATTTTGGTTATTTATATATTCTAGGCAGACAATCTATTTCATCAAGATATTCTAACTCAGTTGCATAAAGTTTTATAGAGAAGTGGCTCCCAGTGTTTTATCCTCACATCCCATCAGTTAAAAATGTTTGAGTAAGCACCCCAATTTACTTATTAAATATCTGTATGTATTTACCACTATATTCACAGATTATGGTACATAAATTATACAACAAAGTTGAAATAGAGAAATTTTAAACAGGAGCTAAAGATGAAATAAACCATTTAAGAATCATTTTTAAAAACTTATACTTCTCCAAAATAGTCTTTATATTTATATTTTAGTAAGAGTTGTATGATTAAGCAGGCCTTATTAATTTATAAAATCTCACTATTTGGTTATACAATGATGAAATAACTTTTTTCTAAATTTAGTGTATTTTTAAACTTGTTTTAAAAAAGCTTCCCTAGCTATAAAAATAGCTCACAAATACACATAGATCCAAACTGGAAAAAATAAGAGCATCATTGACAACCTTCCTAAATCATCATATTCATTCTCTTCAGGCTCATTCAGCAATTACTTAGATATTCATTCAAATAGTAGGAACTGTTTGCCTCTCTAATGTCAATCAGTTGGCCTTTTAAAACAATTGGAGACTGTTGAATTTTTGTTATTTTTTACCAAATGAATTAAAAAACCACTAGGAGGCTGGAAGCAGTGGCTCACTCCTGTAATCCCAGCATTCTGGAAGGCCCAGGTGGGCAGATTGCTTGTACTCAGGAATTCAAGACCAGCCTGAGCAAGAACAAGACCCCGGTTCTAAAAAATAATAATAATGGGCTGCATTGTGGAGGGCACCTGTAGTTCCAGCTACTCGGGAGGCTGAGGGAAGAGAATCCTTTGAGCCTAAGAGTTTAAGGTAGCTGTGAGCTATGATGTCATAGCACCTTACAGGGGCCAGAAAGTGAGACTCTGTCTCAAAAACAAACAAACAAACAAACAAACAAAACCCACTGGGACTATATACCTATTACAGGTTACAAAGCAGATTTGATATTTTGTGCCCATGTATTTAGAGTATGCAGATAAAAGAAATTTTGTAAGTGACAAATATTACTTTCAGCAGCAACAAAATCACACTATGATGGGAACGTATCCAAATAATGATTTTCAAAATGCTGTCTCCATTGCAGAAGTTTCTTTCAAAAGCAGTTATTTTTATTTCCTTGTAAAAAGTGTTTATTAATATTTTTTAGAGATGAGGTTGACTAGGTTGGTCTCAAACTCCTGGTCTCAGAGATATTTCCACCTCTACTTCCCAATTACCTTAGAGTACAGGATCCAGCCACCACCCCCTGGCACTAGCTTTATTTCTGAGTGGAAGATCATGCTTATATTTTTTCACCGTCTGCTAGGTTGCTACAACTGATAGTCATTTACACTCATAGAAGTGGTCAGCAAACTTGAAATACTTTTCTCTATAAAGAAAATATACATTACTCATCAATAGCTTAAATAACAAATTAAAATAGTTTAAAATTATACTTGAATTAAATCTCAGCTATCTTGTAACAAGAAATAAAATTCCATATACTTCACTTTTTTTTTTTAGGTGGACAGCTCACAACTCTTATCAAAAGTTTATAAGTTTATAAAGATGTAATTGGCAGAATTTGGTAACTACCAACATTAAAAAAAAATAAAACTTAAATCCCATCCAGTGATAGCCCCCAATACCCTTTACCATCCATTCTTAAAAACACATGAATCAGGCTTGGTGCCTGTAGCTCAGGGGCTAGGGCGCCAGTCACATACACCACAGCTGGTGGGTTTGAACCCAGCCTGGACCTGACAAACAATGACAACTATAACCAAAAAACAGCCTGGCATTGTGGTGGGCACCTATAGTCCCAGCTACTTGGAAGGCTGCAGCAAGAGAATCACTTCTGCCCGAGAGTGAGGTTGCTGTGAGCCATGACACCATAGCACTCTAGTGAGGGTGACATACTGAGACTCTGTCTCAAAAACAAAAACATATGAAATCGGCTTCTATTTAACAATGAAAAAATTATACTTTAATTCCTTTTTTGCTCCGGACTTCTATTCCTATCCCACTTCAAATCCCCTTCCCCAATAATTTATTTTAACATATATTTATTTTTGAAAGTTCACTTTAATCTCCACTATTTTCTACTATAAAAAATGCATATAAATCGAAAGCTTAATTTTTTAATTACCTGTGAACATAATGCTCTAAGTGTTAATTGCCTCTTGGATAGAATTATCATTATAATTGTTAGTGGTACATAATTAGTCAAAACATCATAATGATATTTTAAAATCTTCATAGATAATTATTAAATCAAAATTTTAAAATTATTGGAAATAAAGCTCTTAATGAGATGAGTGAGCTCAGGTTATTTACATGTGTCCCCGGATAAATACTGTTGATGATTTGAATGAGCCATTAGGCTCACATCACTTACATTCATACCGTTCATGTTTCTAGACGCAAATCCTCATAAGCTTTGTTCATACAAATAGATAGAAATGGAAGTTTTGTTACAGTAAAGCTGCTCAATTTGTTTAACCACTTCTGGATTTCACGCCAAAAAGTCACCCACTGATGAAATTAGTTTTAATGACCTATCTTTTGACAATTCTAATTCATTCTTTAATTGTATCGAAAACAGAATTAATATGTCGCGCAGGCATTAGAGTTCATTCACGTAGGCTTCACTGAGATGTATCGAGTGATTACTAGCCAGCCTTTGCTGTGTAACCAACAAAATCTCAGCGGCATATAACAAAAAGCAGTGATTTTATTCCCCAGCAAGTATGTTTGTCAAGTGGGGCAAACCCGACCTCGGCTGCAGATTGAGCCTCATCTGTTCCGTGTCTCGTTCTGAGGTCCAGGGTGAAGTTGTCGCAGCTCCCTGGGTGTGGTCTCCTCATGTTACAGGCCGAAGCAAGCTGCAGTACATCTTAAAGCCTAGGCTCAGAATGGGGACCAAGCCCTTGGCCAAAGACAGTCAGATGACTAAGCCCTTCATCAATGGAGTGGAGTGGATATTCTTATCATGAATGAGTGGGATAGTGAACGGTCGCTAAATAAACTAATCTACCACACCCACTAGCTATTCTTCTTACTTGTGTTTTTTGTTTCGAATATAGTTTTAATTTAGCAATAAATGGTTCAAAACCATATATTAAAAAGAGTTGGCAGATGAAGGAGAGATGAGGAAGGTCTCTGAGATGCTGATAATGTTCTTTTATCATTTTACCTGGGTGGTGGATAGGCAGGTGGGTCAATAATTCAGGGAGCTGTACGTTGATAATCTGTGTGTTTTTTCATTAAGTATGTTACATTCCAAATAGATGCTTATTCAAAAAAAAAAAAAAAGTTGAGGGAGGCGCCTGTAGCTCAAAGGAGTAGGGCGCTGGCCCCATATGCCAGAGGTAGCAGGTTCACACCCAGCCCTGGCCAAAAACTGTAAAAAAAAAAAAAAAAGTTGAGAGCTGGGCATAGCAGTTTACACCTGTAATACCAGCACTTGAGAAGCATAAGGCAGGAGCATTGTTTAAGGCCAGGAGTTCCAGACTAGCCTGGGACAAATAGCCAGATTCTGTCTCTGCAGCAAATTAAAAAAAAAAAAAATAGCCAGGTTTGATTACACTCACCCGTGGTCTCAGCCACTTGGGAGGCTGAGGTGAGAGGATTGCTTTTGCCCAGGAGTTCAAAGCTGCAGTGAGGTATGATTACACCACTGCGCTCCAGTCTGGACAACAGAGGAACACTTCAACTTTTTTTTTTTTTTTTTTATAGAGACAGAGTGTAACTTTGTGGCCCTTGGTAGAGTGCTGTCATGTCACAACTCACAGCAACCTCAGACTCCTGGGTTCAAGCAATTCTCCTATCTCAGCCTCCCGAGCAGCTGGGACTACAGGCACCCACCACAACGTCCAGCTATTTTTTGTTGTTGTTGCACTTTGGCTGGGGCTGGGTTTGAACCCACCACCCTTGGTATATGGGGCTGGCGCCCTACTTACTGAGCCCCAGGTGCCTCCCACACTTCAACTTTTCTTAACAATAGAATAAAATTTTATTTCAAAACTTTTAAAATGTGATATTTGTATAGTGATTCTTTTTACCTGATTATATGCTTTTAATATATATTTTATCAGTATATTAAAAGCTATAGATTTGGGTGGTGCCTGTGGCTCAAAGGAGTAGGGCACTGGTCCCATATGCCAAAGGTGGGGGGTTCAAACCAACCCCCAGCAAAAAAAAAAACAAAACAAAAAACTATAGATTTAAAGCATTCAATTTATGGACAATGTCTGTTATGGAACATCATTAGCAAAGCTGTTTGTTAGTTTCAACTCTATCAACTAAATCAAATTTACTTTGCATCAGAAAATCATTTGCCGTATTTTCAATTCAATGACATATTTATTTATGAATAGTGTGAATGACATTCAAATAAACATGTTAATATTTATTTCGAGGAATGTTAAAACATTGTGAAATAAGTAATCAAATACACTTAGTAATATAGTTTACTAAAGGTGATTAAGATTTAAATTATGTGGGTTCAATATAATGAAATTACTCACAGGTTAAAAACCAAGAATAAATGTATACACTATTTCTTATTTAATTTCTTATTTTAATTTCTAACAACATAGTGGAGATAAAATGATGTTGTTATGAAGGGAAATATGACAGGAACATGATATTAAGTGTATGTGTGTGTGCATGTGTTGAACTTTGATATCTGTCTTTTTGGAATAATTAAAAATCATATGTAAAAATCCAACAATAGCTTCATTAGTTTTGCTCACATCATGAGCAAATATTTTCTATATTTAATGAAAGAAGGTTTTAAGTACTGCTAAAAAATTAGTTATTCTAGCACCTACCATATAATTAAAAATTTTTAATAATAGGTAGAAAAGTTAAACAATTTAGAAGGTGAAATAAATATCTTAAGTAATGATTTGATAAGATATTTCAACCCCTAATTGAAGAATACACACCAAATATAAAAAGAAAAGTACTATCCCTGGTGGCGCCTGTGGCTCAAAGGAATGGGGCGCTGGCCCCATATGCCAGAGGGGTTCAAACCCAGCCGTGGCCAAAAACTGCAAAAAAAAAAAAAAGCAGTATCCCTTGAAACATTTGGATTCTAGTTACTTTTAAAGCAAATCATATCAGCAATTTGCACTGCTTGTTCTTTGAATGTGCTTTTCTTCCAAAGATGTGTCTTGGGGAGGAGGACTGAGAAAATTGCTGAAGAAAATTGCTTACATTTATATAAAAGGAAGAAAAAGAAATAGTCATTTTTGACATCAGTATGTTTTACCAGTGTCACCTTTGTTTTGCCCACATTGAACTCTCCCTCTGAGAACAATGCACTTTTTTATTAAGTCATATAAACATAGATCATGAATACATTTATGCCTTTGTGGGCTTCAATGTGTTGATTATTTGTACAAATTAGAGTGTTTACATCCTACTAATTAACACAGTTTCACCTCATTTACTTAATCACAGTGTTAAGACATTTGTGTTCAATACTTGATAGATTTGACTTATACTTTTGCAATATGCTCCATAGGTATAAGGATTTTTGCAGGTTACATTTATGACAAAGGTCTAATAACCAGAATCCACAGAGAACTCAAACTTATTAATATGAAAAGAACAAGTGATCCCATTTCATTGTGGGCAAGAGACATGAAAAGAAGCTTCTCTGAAGAAGATAGGTGCACAGTCTACAGACACATGAAAAAATGCTCATCATCTTTAATCATCAGAGAAATGCAAACCAAAACCACTTTGAGATGTCAGCTATCCAGTAAGAGTAGCCCACATCACAAAATCCCAAAACTACAGAGGTTGGCCTGGATATGGAGAGAAGGGAACACTTTTATATGGCTGGTGGGAATGCAAGCTAGTACGTTCCTTTTGGAAAGAAGTTTGGAGAACACTCAGGGATCTAAATGTTGACCTGCTGTTTGATCCTGCAATTCCTCTACTAGGTGTATATCCAAAAGACCAAAAATCCCTTGGCAACAAACATATTTGCACCAGATTGTTCAATGCAGCTCAATTCATAATTGCCAAGTCTTGGAAGAAGCCCAAGTGCCTATCAATCCATGAATGGATTAATAAATTATGGTATATGTATATCATGGAAGACTATGCAGCATTAAAAAAAGATAGAGGCTTTAGGCTCGGTGCCCATAGCACAGTGGTTACAACACCAGCCACATACACCGAAGTTGGCAGGTTCAAACCCAGCCCCGGGCCAGCTAAGCAACAATGACAACTGTAAAAAAAATAGCTCACCTTTGTGGTGGGCACCTGTAGTCCCTGCTACTTGGGAGGCTGAGAAAAAAAAAAAAAAGATGGAGACTTGACCTCTTTTATGTTTACATGGATGGAGCTGGAAAATATTCTTCTTAGTAAAGTATCTCAGGAATGGGGAAAAAAATATCCAAATGTACTCAATACTACTATAAAACCAATTTATAATCACTCACACTTTCATATGAGGGAGGGTCAATGGTGAGCAATGCACTTTTTGACGATCTTTGAGATAAAGGAACAGGGGAGGCTGTGAAAGACCATAGCCTTCATTGCCCTCTCTGAAATGTCAGATTTCAGATGATTGTCCAGGGCAAAAGACTCTGTTGCCAATATATCGCTATACCTTTCAAAGAAACGGGAGAGACTAGAGACCTTGTAGATTATGATTGATCCAGGGACTATTCCTAAAAGGAAGCTTCTTAGAAAATATTTCCAGAAGTCTTGTTTCATGGAGGTGCCTTACATTACTACCATTTAAAAATATAGGGGGACTGAGGGATAAATAGTTCATGATAAACTACTTTGGGGGGAGGGGAGACAGAGTTTCACTTTATCACCCTCAGTAGAGTGCTGTCGCATCACAGCTCACAGCTCACAGCAACCTCCAACAACTCCTGGGCTTAGGCGATTCTCTTGCCTCAGCCTCCAGAGTAGCCGGGACTTCATGATAATCTTAACACGATTCTCTGAACCTGTTGGGATCTCTACCGTCCCCACTTAGAGTAGGCTCCGTGGGACCAAGGGAATGTGCTGTACAAAGGAAAGTCGTATGCCCTTTCCAGGTTGGAATATTAAGTGCCACTGCAAGAACCTCCTCTCCGGAGTTTCCTCTTCTTTCTGCAGTGATGACTGACAACTGCCATCAGCCACGAGCTGAGTCAGTGCCGGCAGCAGAATAGAAAGACCCAAACCTCCCTTGGGTCAATGCGTAACACACATCAGAAAAAACACCTGTGTCTTAAGCTCTGACGTTGTGGGGTAGTTTATTTCCCACAATATCCTGAATAATTCAGTGTTATTTTGTAATGTGGGACAGGGCCTGTTTTGAAAGGGGAGATAAGAAAACAGAAAATCCGCGTTATGCTGGGGAAGAGCCCCTGTTTGAAAGTCCCTGCTTAACCCAGTTTGAAGGCCGCAGTCTAGGAAAAGAAAACAATTTTTTAATCGTTTGCCAAAAGCTCGATGGGAAATATCATAAAAGGTTCTTGTGATATCCTCATCCCATTTCAGAGAATTGGGAAGATTCTGTTATTTTCAAGAGTCTACTGTACACTGTCTAGCTAAACGTATATGAAACAAATATGTTCCAATACACTGAAGAACCAAAGGCACCATTGTCACACCCCAGGGTGGCAAAACCCCTACCTAGGAGACACAGGCCTGACCTATGGCCTAAGTAACTCTGCTGAGTAGCTCCAGTCTTAGGAACACTTATTTTCAATTTTTTAAGTTAAAAAAAAAATCGATGTCGAACATTAGGATAAATCCACCTTATTTGGAGAAAATTAAGAGCAGATCATCTTCTAAATTCTAATTAAATTTCCTTTTAATCCATGGTTAAACATTTTTGAGCATTTCTAGTTAAGTGTTTGTGGTTTGTTTTCTGTTTCTGGACAGGTTCTAACTCTGTCACCCAAACTAGAGTGCAATGGCGTCATCATAATCCACTGCCAGGGCAAACTCCTGGGCTTAAGCCATCCTCCTGCCTCGGCCCCCTGTGTAGTGGGACTCCAGGCACATGCCACTCCACAGGGCTGGTGATCATATTTTTTGCAGAAACAAGGTCTTGGTTTTTTGTAGGCTGGTGTTAAACTCCTGGCCTCAAGTCATCCTCCCCGCTCGGCCTCCCAACGTGCTGGGATTATAGGTGTGAGCCACTGTGCCCAGCCTAGTTGTTGGTTTTCTTAGTCAAACTTGCCAAGTCTCTATCAATTTTAAGAAACAATTTTTTGTATTTATAAATGTTTCTGTGCTAATATATTATTATACTTCTATATGTAAAGCTGCTTTTCCCTCCCTTTTCTTGGGTTTATTTTATTATGATATAAGCTCCTTGAGTTAAATACTGTTGTTTCTTTAGTTTTTTTTTCCTCTGGTGTAGTCATAATAAAACATTTACGATGCTTTTTTTGTTAAGGTATAATTGACAAATTAAAATTGTGTATAAATAGGGCCAGGCATGGTGGCTCATACCTGTAATCCTAGCACTCTGGGAAGCCGAGGCAGTTGATCATCTGAGCTCCGGAGTTCAAGACTAGCCTGAGCAAGAGGGAGACCTGGTCTACTAAAAATAGAAAAACTAGCCAGTTGTCTAGTCTCACTACTTGGGAGGCTGAGGCAAGAGAATTGCTTAAGCCTAAGAGTTTGAGGTTGCTATGAGATATAATGATGACATGGTACTCTACCCAGGGTGCCAGAGTGAGACTGTCTCTCTCTCAAAAAAAAATTATATGTATTCAGAGTGTAGGATATGATGCTTTGATACATAGCATATGTACATTGTGAAATGGTTAAATCAAGCTAATGAATATATCCATCACCTTAGCACACTTACCATGTTTTTGTGGTGAGAACACTTAAGATCCACTCTCTCAGTAATTTTTAAGTACATGATACACAGTTATTAACTTTCGTCATCATGCTGTACCATACCAGATCGCCCAAATCTATTTATGTTGTCCAGCTGAAACTTTGTGCCCTTTGACCAACATCTTAAAATTGATTATTTTTTTCTCAGCCAATAGTTTTTGTCACATTGATATGTTTTTCTTGGGCCAATGTCTGGATATAAATATACTAATGTTTAATTCTATAATTACATATTTGATTTCTTTTTTGACTCAAACCTTATTGAGGTTAATATTTCTAAATAGCTGGATTTAGGAGAAGAAAGAAGGGTTTTGGAGTTTTTTTCTGATTTGAAATCCTTGGTTGCATTTAGAGCACAGTGATCAAAAAAAAAATCTATCTGTACCATTTCTGCTTCGGAGAGTTTATTACAATTTTTCTCAGTTATCGATTTGGAAAGTAGGTTGTCATGAGTTCTGTGGAAGGGTCTTGGCTTTCAAATTTAGCCTCTAGTGCTTTCTCACCAGGACTAAGGAGTGGTACAATTCTTAACTAAAATAGCCTCTCATAACCATTATTAAATTAGCTTCACTGTAATTTATTGAAAGCACTCTCAGTCCATCTCAGAGGCACAGTAAGATAACAAAATTTGCAATGCCACAATCAGTCATAGTGTGGATTATTTTGCTTCTTGGAAGGGAACAAGATAAGATAGTCCCTGGTTTCCTTGGAATCATCACTCTGGCTGATAAACCAAGAAACATAGATGTCTCCCCTGTGAGGGCTTCAGAGCCGGTAGGGGACAGAGGGGTGGGATGAAATATTGGTTACCAGTAAGAAAGAACTGATTGTACTAGTTAAGTTATCTCATCCACCCACGGCTGGTGCCTCCCCAGCTGTGACCAGGTTGGAGTGACCTGACCTTGGAGGTGGCACATTCCACAATGCAGCCTACACAGGACACAAATGTTCTCAAAAACAGCTTCACTAGAGGCTGCAAATAATACAGGCGTTCCAAAAACACCTGCTCAAAATGCTGTGAACTAATTATAAAAAACAATGTTCATTTTATTTCTTTTATCTGTTTTGCGTTGGTAGGATGGAGGTTGTTCTGCCTGAAGGAAATCGCACTGGCTCACCAGCCCAGGTTTTCTCTCATAACAGATCAGAACAGGGATCTTATTTACATTGCTGGTGTAAATAATCTGTGACTCTGCAGGTACTAGGAAAGTAGGCACCATCCCTCCCTCTAAGGGACAAAAATTTATTTACATTCATTAATCCATCATTACTAAATATCTAACTAGATCCTTTAAATTCATGCTTATGTTATCGCCTATTTGATGTTCTTGCTTGCCTCAACTTAGAGACAGAGCTGAGGATTTTATTTGAATTACCGGAGTAATAAGGCTTTTTGTAAAGGTTAAATGAAATAACAGAACATTTAAACCTCTTTGCCCCAACCCCCATTAGTTCTTTCCTCCTAAAGTATTAACTTAATGGCAGAAATTGCGGTGTTCATTCTTCCAGGCCTGTCCCTTTTAACAAATATAGACAAACAAATGTTGAGCTTTCTAACAATGCAATCATGCTTTCTATTAATTCCAGAATTTTCTTTCACTGGTGAACTTTTCTAATATTCTTTATCTATATATTTATGCAATATAAAAGGGATAACCATAAAAGTTTTATTGTATCTGTATAAAATAATTTAGGTCCCATTGTATGCGTCTCATCTTGTATTGATCTTCCTAAAAACAGTTTCATTGGGATATAATGTACATACCACAAAGTTCACCTCTGTTAAGTGCATAATAGAGGAATGAATTTTAGAATGTTTACAGAGTTGTACAACCATTAACAAAATCTAATTTTCGAACATTTCCATTGTCCTAACAAGGAAATCTCATGCCATCATTCCCCATTAGTATCCCCAGCCTTAGACAACCACTAATGTAGTTTCTGTCTCTATTTTCCATTTCTTTTGGACATTTCATATAGATGAGATCATACGACATGTATGTTTGGCCCCTGCCCCTGAACACAATGTTTTTGAAGTCCATTCATGTAGCAGTATCTATCAGTCTTTTGTGCCTTTTTTCTTGCCAAATGACATTTCTTAAGCTAATCTTTACCTGGCATGTATTTACTCATATTTTTATTTTTATCCTTGAGATATCATTGTGTTTTAGGTGCCTTTTTAAACAGTAAAAGATTAAATTTCATAATTAATCCAGTTTGAGAATCTCTGTTTTTCTTGTTAACATTGTAATTTAATCTATTTACATTTTTGTTTTGATACTAATAAATTTTTGTTTCTGTCATCTTGTTTTATGCTTTCTGCTTGGTAACTGATTTTTATTATTTTTCTTTTTCTAATATTTTTTGTATTGAACTTTTTTCCTTTTTCTAGAATTTCCTTATGTTGGACAACTTTTTCTCCTTTTTTTTCCCCGCTAAATACTAAAAAATATATAGCTACTTCAATTCTATGAGTAGTTATTTTAAAGATAAATTTAAATTTATCTGTATTCGTGAACAAGATTGGACTCTAATTTTTTTCCTCATGTTTTATGTGGCCTTTTTTTTTTTTTTTGATGGACTAAGATTCTTTTGGGTCTCATAAAAATGATTCTTTTCCTTTCTTATAATTCTCTTTTAAACTTTCGTTTAAAAATAAGTTTAATATTCTTAAATGATTAAGAGTTTTCTTTATGGGAAAGCTTTTTATTATGATTTCAGTTTCTTTAATAGAAAAGGGGCGATATAGATGTTCTATTTCTTCTTGCGTCTGTTTTATCTTTTCTCTAGGAATTTGTCTATTTCATTCATGTTTTCAAAGGTATTGGGATAACTTTCTTTGTTTTTTATTGTTGGGGATTCATTGAGGGTACAAGAAACCAGGTTACCCTGATTGCCTTGGTTAGGTAAAGTCCCTCAGAATTTTACCTTCACGTTCTCATAAGCATTGTAATTTTTCAAAATTGAATTAAAGTGCCTTTCTTTTATTTTTGACAATGGTTCCTTCTACTTCCTTTTATTCTTGATCAAAGAACTAACTTTTGGTTTTGCTGGTTTTCTTTGCATCATGTTTGTTTTCTATTTCGTTCTTTTTTTTTCTGAGACAGAGTATCATTTTATCACCCTGGGTAGAGGACTATTGTGTCATAGGTCACAGCAACCTCCAACTCTTGGGTTTAAGCAATTCTCTTGCCTCAGCCTCCCTAGTAGGTGGGCCCACAGGCGCCTGCCACAACACCTGGCTACTTTTTTAGAGATGGGGTTTCCCTTTTGCTCAGCCTGTTCTCCAACTTGTGAGCTCAGGCAATCCACCTGCCTCGGCCTCCCAGAGTGCTGGGATTACAGGCGTGAGCCACCCTGCCTGGCCTTCTATTTCATTCATATTTGCTCTTCTTTCATTTGACAAACAAATACCAGAATCATGTGCTATTTCTAAACCCTTTGGAAGTGACCGTGTGCATTTTAGTTCTTTCTCTTGAATTTGTCACAGCCACCAAATAAAAATCATGAAGCTTCCAAACAAAGGAATAAAAAATTATGTATGATAAACTTTGAAGTGGTGATTTTTTTTTTTTTTTTTTTTTGTGCTACAAGCATGTTGACCCTAAGTTATCCCTATAATGCAATCTACCAGGGAAGTCTGACAGGTGGATTGGAGTAACTTACACAACACATTTTATTGAGGGCCTAATATTTGTTATAACAGATATAAAAATAATCATAAGTCAGAAATATGAACTTTCCTCAAGGAGTAAGTATACAATAGAGGATGAAGCCAGTATGTTAGTGATGGGCACTGTCTGAAAGCATGAATAAAATTCCAGAGGAATTCAGAGGATAGTGGTATCAGACAATGCTTTGTCTAAGGGGCTTCATCTGATCTTCAGGGAAGGGCAAAATTTGGATAAGGAGAGATTCTTCTGGTGAGAGGAGACAGAGGCTTTATTTCTACTTGGGACACTGAATCATAGGCAGCAGATCTTTTATTTAGGAGACAACGCTGGGACCCCAGAAAGTCACCCAGTCTTGGTCTCCATTTTCTCACGTGTGAAGGCCAAGTGTTAAATTCTACCATCTTGTCAGGGCATGGTGACTCACACCTGTATCCTATCACTCTAGGAGACTGAGGCAGGTGGATCCACTGAGCTCAGTAGTTCAGAGACCAGCCTGAGCAAGAGTAAGACTCCTGTCTCTATTAAAAATAGAAAAACTAGTTGGGCATCATGGTGAGTTCCTGTAGTCTCAGCTACTTGGGAGGCTGAAACCAGAGGATCACTGAGCCCAAGAATTTGAGTTTGCTGTGAGCTATGAGCCACGGCACTCAACCCTAGGGTGACTGAGTGAGATTCTGTCTCAGTAAAATAAGATGAAATAAAAATAAAATAAACTCCATCATCTCTAACGTTCTTGCCAGTTTTAAATTTCTTTCGGTATTTTGTAAAAAATATGATAGTATTTTAAATCATTAAAGAGAGTTATAGTCATAGTTTTATTTTTATAGCATATTGTCAGTCATATCTTTGCTTTATTTAACACACAGTCCTTGTTTGGGATTGCCATAGCTAATTATAACACTAAAACTGCAGACAAACAGGATGTATTTATAGCAATATTTTTGATAGTAGCTCTTTGAAGGCCTTGTGTAAACAAAACCGATTTCATGGATTAGTGATGTGTACAGTAAAAGTGGGGAAGAAACACAAATGTACATTTTTAGATAGATCTATAAAACAGAGGTTAAAGGCTCTAGCTAGGAAGTGATGCCTATAAATAGCAGAAAAAATAAGAATTTCAGAATTAAGTGTAAAAATCAGAGATATTCCAGAAAGAAGAATGAGAGAAAGAAATGAAATTTTGTTGAAATGTGTCTGATGGCTCAGTTATGCCGAAAAAAGGAAGTTCCAGAGCTTGGTGATCATCTTCAATTTTGCCTGAATAAGAATAAAATCAGAATGAAGTGAAACTTTGAAGTTATCCTCAGTAAGAATTGAGGCCCCTTGCATGCATGATTTAATCGTCTGCCTTAACTGCAGTTGTCTATAAGGCTATAAAAATATATTCAATCATTATTATTCAGTACAAGTCATTTTAAATCTTTAAAAGTATTTTGATGGTATTTTTGATATTTCTAAAGGTGTAATGTAAATCTACATTTAAATTCAAGTGCAAAAGTTTATGGTTTAGCTAACATAGTGATCCTCAACAAGATTTTCTCCAGAGACTGTCTGTAGGTATATAAAATATTAATAAGTCCGTATGTATATTAATAAGTCCATATGTATATTAAAATACAGTATAATATAAATTTTCATGCTCTTTAACTCCCTCCTGAACCTTGACTATTTTCCAATTGACTGGGAAGTCTGTTATTAAAGAATCCCAAGTTAAACGTTGTCATTTCATATTAAAATGTGTTATTGATTTTTCTTATTTCATTTCTTGTTGTTACTGGACCCGGATCCTGCAAGACAGCAAAAGGGCTTTGACGGAGGGTAAGGATAAAAGAAAATCGCGAAGTTTCAGAAATTCTATGCTGAAAAAAATGAATTAATCAACATATAATTTGTTGAAGGATACATTTCTAGACTAGACAACCTAGCATTTTACTCAGACACAAGTAAAACATTACACAATGGAGGTGGACTCATTTAAAAAAAAAAAAATCAGATATAGTTTTCCTGTCCTAAAGCATATTTGTGTCTGCTAGCAGACAAGTACAGGTAATTGCCTCCAGGTGTTTGCCTGCAGGAAGTCATTGAAATTCAGTGCTAGTAATGGCAGTTTTCTCAGCAGCAAAAACTCACCTGCAGGAACCTCACAGGCACAGGATATGTTAGAATAGCAATGCCAAGTTAGCTGAAAGGGTGTAGACCCGCACTGCCCAGTTTAACAGGGCACAGATGAAGTAAAACAAGCATAAGGACACATGTTTAAACTGTTAACAAAGATTTAAGTTGAAAAAAATTTTTCATTGGCTTTTTAAAAATGTTTTTAAAATTATTTCCTTTTCTTTAATTTTTACTCATTCATAGCAACTGCCTAGCAGTCATTTTCCCCCCTCCCAAACAAAATAAGAGTTACAAAAATAATTACACTTTTCTTAAAGGTTTCTGTTTTCACAGACACTCATGTTTGGAAATAATTTAATATTAAACAATAATCCAGATCCTTTCCCCATTGTCAGTAGATAACATAAGACATTTATTTAAAAAACGGTAGATGAATCATTAGCATTTAGCTCAGTGTTATCGCTCGAATGACAATAATATTTTAGAAAGACACAACTTGCAAAGACAAAATAACAAGAATGGAGACAACAGCAACAGAAACTTGGACGCTGCAAGCACGCCTGAGAAAGCTGAATCCTCAGCCAACTGCTGAAAGAACTGAGAAGCAGTCTGCTTTTCTTTTTTTTAAATTTCAGTTAAAGACCCAAGAAGGCATATCATCAGATATCTCTGGAAGGTCTGTTGGTAGTGGGGGGCATTAAGAAGCAGCTGAACCTCTGGATCCACTCCCCCACTCCATGTAAGGGGTCAACTACCTACTCACCTTAGCAGAAGACCTAAGAGATTTATGTCCTGGGGACAGACAGAAAAAAGACACAGACTAAAAACAGGGGGATTAAGCATATATACTAAGTACTAAAATGCCCAGAATTTCTTGTCCTTTTCTGGTCTGGAACACTGGTTGTTGCATACACACACTTGTATGTGCATATGTGTGCCCATACTCATGTACACCTGTTCACACACACATATGCCAGGCAGACAATTAGCAGTCTTTTCTGGGATCTATGACCAGCCCAAGAGAAAAAAATCTGATAATACTAACAATGGGGGCTCTGCAAGGAAGAACAAAGCCAGGTCACCCTACAATAAAGTCTCTGGTAACTGAAAGTTAGTCACATACTCCTCTTCTTCATTTTTTTTTTTTTTTTTGAGATAGAGCCTCAAGCTGTCCCCCTGGGTAGAGTGCTGTGGCATCACAGCTGACAGCAACCTCCAACTCCTGGGCTCAAGTGAGTCTCCTGCCTCAGCCACCCAAGTAGCTGGGACAACAGATGCCTGCCACAACACCCAGCTATTTTTTGTTTGCAGCTATCCTTGTTATTTGGCAGGCCTGGGTTGGATTCGAACCCACCACCTTAGGTGTATGTGTCTGGTGCCTTAGCCACTTGAGCCACAGGTGCTGAGCCACATACTGCTCTTCTAATCAGCTTTTACTGTGCCATTCCTAGTAGGAGAAGGCAGACCAGGATCACTAAAATCAAATTCTAATAGGAGAGACATGGAAACAAGTGTCAGGGAAACAGCAATGGGAGCAAACAGAGACTTCAGGTGAGAATGCAATTTAAAAACTATTATTAATACCTCCAGGTAAGACATTGCACATTTAAGACAAGAAAGGGAGGCTATTTTAGAAAAAGCCTTTGTAGGGAGAGAAGGGCTTTGAAATAGTTAAAACTAGAATTGTGAAAACTGTGTAAAAAAATTGAGTAGAAAAGTGGGAAGATCAATTGGAGGAAATCTTTCAAAAGTAAAGCAAAAATAGAAACTAAGGGTGATAAAAGATAAGAAAAAATAGAGGACATGTTTAGGAGGCCCAACGTCTGTATGATAGGAGTTCCACAAAGGAGAACTTCAGAAAAAGAGATGAGAAAATCACCAGTGAAACAATTCAAGAATATTTCCCCAAACAAACAAGCCTGAATTTTTAGATCAAAGTAAATCATAGAGAGCCCAGCACCAGAGATGATAAAAACCTCTTAAGATATAGCACTGGGAAATTTCCAAACTCTGGGATAAAGAGAGTATGCTGTGAGTTTCTAGAAAGAAGAGACTTCACAATAAGAATCAAGAGTTAGAGTGGCATGACATTTGTTAAATATTAATAGCAATGCTGGAAGCTAGAGGCAATGAATGTAAATGTCTTCAAAAGTCTGCAAAAAAATTCTTTTCATCCTAGAATTCTCTATCCAGTCAGACTATAAATTAAACGTGAAGGTAGAATAAAGGCATCCTCAGATTTACAGGGTCTCAACATTTCTTGTTTTCTGTGGATCCTTTCTTAGGAAGTCCATGGAGTATGGGCCCCTCTCAAGTGAGGGAGTAAACTCAGAAAGGAAAGCAGGGGATCCAGGAAACTGTGCCCCACATGAGAAACAGTCTAAGACAGTCCCCAGAATGGTGGTGAAGGAAATCCCATGAAAACTGGTGAGTTGGCCTAAGATGTGAGTGTCCCAATGCTATATCTTAAAAGGTTTTTATCACAAGTTCTCTTCTAGAGCACAAGTCAAAATGCTCTAGAAGAGAGCTCTTTGGATAAGACACAATTACTACTATGTTGGGAGAGTTTGAATGTATTGAGATGATATTTACCCATCTTACATTGATGGGTAATAAGTGCAATCATGCATTGCTTAATCATGAAGATATGTTCTGAGGAGTATGTCATTAGGTGATTTTGCCTTTGTGTGAAGGTCATGGAGTATTGACACAAACCAAGATGGTGCAGCCTACCCCTCACCACTCACCCCGGCTGGCCTATTGCTCCTGGCTCCAAACCTGCCACAGCATGCCACTGCACTGAATACTGAAGGAATCTAACACAATGGTAAGTATCTGTGTATCTAAGCATATCTAAATACAGAAAAGGTATAGTGAAAATACAGCATAAAAGATTTTAAAAATGGTATTATCTGCATAGGACACTTACCAGGACTAGAGCCCGTGCGAGGGGATGAGTCAGTGGGTGAGCGGGGAATGAATGTGAAGGCCTGACAGACACGGCCATGCACTATTAGACTTCACAAACACTGTACATTTAGGCTATACGTTTATTTTTTTAATTTCTTTTTTAATGATAAATTAATCTTATCTTACTGTAACTTTTTCCTCATAAACTTAAGTTTTTTCAACTTTTTTTGGAGATAGAGTCTCATTCTGTCACCCCAGGTAGATTGCCGTGGTATCATCATAGTTCACGGCAACCTCAAACTCCTGGACTCTAGTAATCCTCCTGCCTGAAACTCCCAAGTAGTTGGGACCATCCGCATGTACCATGATGCCTGCCTTATGTTTCTATTTTCAGTGGAGATGGGGGCAGGCACTCTTGCTTAGACAGGTCTCAAACTCTTGAGCTCAAGCAATACTCCTGCCTCAGCCACCCAGAGTGCCAGGATATAGGCATGAGCCATCATGTCCAGCCAACATTTTGACTCTGACAGTAACAGAGCTTAAAATACAAACACATTGTACAGCAGTACAAAAATATTCTTTCTTTATATACTTATTCTATCAGCTTTCTTTTAGTTTTCAATTTCTTTTTTTCTTTGCTTTTTAAACATTTTTATTTAAACCTAAGACTAAAACACACAAATCAGCCTTGCATACAAAGGATCAGCATCAAGACATCACTAGGCAGCTGGATGCTATGGCTTGTGCCTGTAATCCTAGCACTCTGGGAAGCCAAGGCAGGTGGATCGCCTGAACTTAGGAGGTGGAGACCAACCTGAGCAAGAGCAAGATCCCATCTCTACTAAAAATAGAAAAAGTTAGCTAGGCACAGTAGTCCTAGCCTACAGTCCCAGCTACTTGGGAGGGTGAGGCAAGAGAATCACTTGAGCCCAAGAGTTTAAGGTTGCTGTGAGCTATGATGCTACAGCACTCTACCCAGGGTGACTGAATGAGAGTCTGTCTCAAAAATAAATAAATAAATAATAAAAATAAATTAATTAATTGAAAAAAGACATCACTAGGCACCAGGAATTTGTTAGCTTCATCAAATGGGATCAATGTTGTATATATGATCTATTGTTGACTGAAATGTTGTTAAGTGACACGTGACTATACACACAAAGCCAACCGCATACCCAAACTAACTAAGCAATTATTTTCTCCAGAAAAACACACAGAAGAGGAAAAATGATCAAAATACATTATATGGCTTAGCTGTGACTAGCATTCATGATAAGATGCATGGGTCAACCAGTTACCAGCAAACAGTAACTGTTGACCCAACCAGAAATTTAATCTATATGGGGCACCTAGGGAGTGCATGTGTGATCCTGTGTGCTAGGCACAGACGTGACCATGAAAGAGAGCTAAAGCTCCATGTTTCAGGGTGAGAGGGCAATAGATAATGCCTAAAATTGAAAAGTCAAAAATTAACAACAAACATTATTTGGAGATACAAATGTAAATTTTAAACAACTGTTTCAAAGACTTGAAAACATTTGTGTCTACGGAGGGGGAAAAGGGGAGAGTGGGGATGGCAAGTAATAACTTTTCTCCTTACAAATCTGACTCCTTAAACTTTGGTGAAAAATTACAAGTTGATTTAAATAAATAAAACAAAGCACAACAAAAATTCCAGGTTAAAAGGTAGACTCCTAAAATCTTTGGGTGAATTATTATAGGTAGTATGGCAGATAACTTACCTGATGATAATTATACCTCTTTACTTATACATTCATTCACACAGCCATGCTGTATTCATGAAGCCATTTATTGAACGACTACTGCATGCAAAGTTCCACGGAAAAGGTAAAATGAATAAACCATATTTGTTCTTACGTTGCTTGCCAATGGCATGAAATATATTAAAAAGCATGAAAATACGTTTGCTTACATGAATAAATGAAAAAATGACAAATATAGGGAGAGGAATTATATATGACAATAAAAAGGAAATAGGATACAGAAGTTTTCTTCCTGGATGCAATAATTTGAATTCAGCATTGAAAGAAGAAGTAGAGTAGATAAATGGCATTACCATGAGAAAAATCATTAAGAAAGGATGGTTGTAAGCGTGGGTGGTTGCCATTCATCCAGTATAATGAAGAGAAAGGAATGGGGATGTTGATGTCTACCAAGAGAGCAGACATCTTGTGTGGCTTACTTGTCACCTAGAACATTACCTACCACATAACAGAGGCTTAATAAACATTTGTCCAGTGAATGAATGGATTAAATAGAACAAGTAAGTTAGGAGCTGATAACAGAGGGCCTTGAATTCCACATTAAAAATTTAGAATTTAGTCTGTAAGTAAATAGGAAAATATTGGAGGAGAGACTTGTCACGGTTCTAATTTTGATAGCTGAGTTGGGGATAAATGCAAACAAGGAAGATGTAGGTCAGTTAGGAGAAAATGAAATAATACAGGTCTGTACTTTACCCATTAGCCACTAAATTAGAAAAGAAAAAACAGACACTAGTTATTGCAGAAGTTAGCCATGATGTTACGAGAATCTACTAAACTTAAAGTGAGAAAAATCTCAGTATATATTCTGTCTCTGTCCATTAGTGGGTGTAAAAGTCTGGATAAGTCATAACACCTATTTTATGAATATCGATTTCATCAATAGCACACGAATTGGCAGGTTTTTTGTTTTTTTAAATACTTACTATCTAAAATGTGAATGTTCTGGTGTGTGGCCTGTTGGTAATTGGGTCACACAGCAGAAGGTGAGCAGTGGGTAAGTGAGCAAAGCTTCATCTGTATTTACAGCCGCTCCCTATGGCTCACACCACCTTTCATACCAGCCATAGCATTAGACTCTCACAGCAGAGCAAATGCTACCATAAACACACATACCAGCCATCTAGATTGCGTTCTCCTTATGAGGATCTAACATCTGATGACCTGAGGTGAGCAGAGGACGTAAGCAACACACTTTGGGTGTCACCATGTCCTATTCCCCCCCAAGATGGGACCATCAGGTTGCAGGAAAATAAGCTCAGGGTTTCCACCGATTCAGTATTATGGTGAGTTGTGCAAATATTTCCCTTGGTGTTACAATGTAATAAGATGTAAAGTGCACAATAAATGTCATGTGCTTGAATCACCCCTAAACTCCTTCCTCTCACCCCCAGTTTGTGGAAAAAATGTTTTTTCTGAAACTGATCCTTGGTGCTAAAACGTTTGGGGACTGCTGGTCTAAAGGGCATTAGTTAACTCAAGAATATGTATCTTAGATACTTAAAGGCAGTGTAAAGTGAAGCAGGGACAAAAGAACAGAAACATTCAAGAAGGGGACATAAAACATAGTTAGAAATGGAGATAAAAATCCACTATGATGCACAAAATTACATGAAAGCATTTTATAAGCTGTGAAGAGCCATACAAATGTTAGGTGTAGTTGACCTTGACATTTCTGATTTAGTGGAAACTTGAAAGACATTACCACTGGGTAAGAGGAAAGAATGTTATGCTGATGCAGAGGGAATGGGCACAGAGTAAGCTTTTAAGAAGCTTAGAGGTCAAGAGATAACTAGAAACATACTATTTACTGGGCTAGGGGACTGAGTTTAAGAAAAGCTTTTCTGAATCTAGGAGGTGTTTGAGCAGATAGATGTGTAGCAGAAGAAAGAATAGTAGATGGAGTAGGAAAGATAGAGAATTAAAGAGAGTGGGAAACTAGTGGCCAAAGACCTGGAAGAAATAAAAGGGAGCACAGCCGAGGTGGCGTTGGGGGGAGTTGGCTTTCAGTGGAGAATAGACCCCACTTGCTCAAGAGCAGGAGAGCAGAGGGGGAGAATGTGTGAAGTCAGAAAGTGAGTGTGTAGTATCGGGGAGTTAAGGGATTTCTCATTTCAATCGTTTTTCATTTTCTGAGCATGATTGCTCAGGGCTTCTAAAAGCAAGGTTAGTGGGTGGGTGAGGGAAGGAGTGAAGGGTGAGAGCAGACCAGATGCCATTCCAAGTCTTTAGATAGCAGGGACACAGAGCCAACTAGGAGTGAGTCAGGTGTAAATTTAACCAAGTTCATTGAGAGCAAACATACATGGTAATATGCACAGTTGCTGTGTTTGTAACATGGTTTTTGAACAGTTGTTTCTAAAAACTTATCTCACTAGTCTTCATATGCTATCCTTATACTGCATATAAGAAAACTGAGGCTGAGAAAAAGTACTCGCCCAAGACGATTCGACAAGTAGGTTCTTGTCTTGCATTATAGGAATTTTTAGAATCATCTTTAGTCATTAGTGGGAGGAAATCTTTTATTTAAGTTATGAAACAGGTATTCTTTCTTGGATAATTCCTTGCTCAGCAAAAATAAACCAAAAGCTTACATGGCTAACCTCAAATCAAGATCGTCCTAAACATTTTGGAGGTTAATATTACAGCACATATGTTCTGCAGTTGAATGAACACAGATTTCGAATAATTGGACAGAAAAAGAACTTTTTAAAAACCATACTAATGCCAATGAAGTATTACATAGATTTAGAATTTCATGTTGGCGCAAAAATCTTACCATCACCTTTTCTGCTTTTCGGTGCTTTGACGGTTAATCTCTCCTGAGAACAGGAGATATGGAAAGCACAGGTGTTTCACGTTAACCTACTCCTTACGTGACACCTCGGAGTTAAGTCTAAGTCAAGGGAGGTGCATTTGCAGTAAGGCAGGTTTAGAAAGATTTACTACCAGATGAGGAATATTTTTTTTGTTGGCGAACCCAAGGCCTTTCTGGAGCTCAGTTGGGAGTAAAAAGTGAAAAACTGGATAAGTGAACAAGATAGAGAAATGCAGCGTGCTCTGTCTTTGAAGACGTTACAGGATAAAATTCTGTTGAGAGGTAACAGTTTTACAAAGGGTATATACAACATAAATTAGAGCCTGTCACTTTTTTTTTTTAATAAATAGGCTTTATTTTTGAGCAGTTTTAGGTTTGTAAAACAGAGAGTTCCCATATACTCCCCTTGCCCCAGTCTCCTTTTCCCCCTACGATTAACCTTCTGCATTATTGGTGTGGTGCACTGCCGTAGTTACATTACTGTTACCTGAAGTCCATGGGTTGCATAGGCGTTCACTCTCTGTGCTGTACAGTTCTATGCAACCCACCTGCTTTTAAGCCAACGTTTTCAATTGTATCATTAAGAAAACCGGTTTTGACCTATTAACTTCAGAGTGGAGGAACACATTCAAAGGAGTAAAATAAACGTTTTGATTTTGAATGTGTGGTATCCTCTCTAGCCGAGATTTCAGAGCAGAAATAGAAAGGACCACTTTTTGCATTACCTTTTGAAAATTTTCCCATGAGTAGTTTCTAATCATATCGCAACATTCCCTTACAGCAGTAATATTAAGAGACGTTTCAACTTTAATTTTTACTGACATGCAATGGGTTTAGCAAAATTATCACGTCATTCTTGGAGGTCTAAGAAAATTAGATACCACAGGAGAAAAGCTGAAGTGAAGGCTTCGTTTAGGGAAACGGCTGAAGATGTTGTTGAGATGATCACTTGGGTCACACTGAGCTTTCACTGCCAGCTAGGGAATGTGGACTGTATCTCGTAGTTAGAGGGAAGGTGTTCGGTTTCATCAGTAAGGGAGTTACATGATGGACTGCAGCATTATTTTTAGGAGCTAATTAGGGTGGTGTGCCTTTCAAGAGAAGCTAGGAATGTTTGGACTCCAGTCCTATCTCTTCCAAGTTGATGTGATGGTGGACAACTGCATTCTTTCCTCAGACACCTTCAGATGTTAATATTGGCAGCACTACCGGGTGTCCCGAAAGTTGCCCCTACAGTCACCATACATAGGGAAAAATGGGAAATTGTAGCTCTATTTACAAAATACTCATTAGAAAATTAAAAAAAAATTACAAAATATGCTCTACATGTTGCCCATCTCTTTGTAAAATTTGTTGTAATGAATATTTTGTAAAGAAAGTTGCATTTAGCTGTAATTGCCCATTTTCTCTGTGTATAGTGGTTTCAGGGGTGACTTTTGGGTCTAAAAGTGGACTGCAGAGTACCACTGCAATAATCTATTGAGCAGCTTATAAAATGCGACATGGGGTATACTTGCTTTTCATTTTTAGCAATATTTTGAAGAATAGTGATGAAAATATTTTTAAATACGTCACACAGGACCTCTACATCTTAGGGCGATGATAACGAAATCCCAAATCTTCTAAGTCTGAGAAAAAAAGCAATGAATGGAGTTGAGAAGACAGACCGCAGAGTCTTGGCTAAGAGAAAATCTGAGGGGGTGAAAAAATGTTTTAAATGACATAGAATTTTAGGTTATGGGTGGTTATAAAGAGATAATTCTGATTTTAATTAATCAGAGAATCGGTATCCAAGAAGCCATGTGTCAGGGCAATATAAACTGGAAGAACAGGAGATTATGTAGTCATTTTCATCCAAGAATCCAATGTACTTGCAATTATTAGTAGAAGGAATAGTTGTGAGTTGGAGAGGGCAGATGTCCAATTCATCGTCTTCATAGACCTCAAAACATACATTGGCCTAGGTTTAAGAATAAGTCATGCACTTCAAATTAAGATGTAAAGAAGGAAAAGAAAATAGAGCAGTAGAATGACAAGTAGTAACAAGCATGGAAATAAATGCTTATTTCAAAAGGAATCTAATTACTATGTGAGTGAAGAAAGAAAGGAGGATATAATGGGGAAAAACAGAAGAATCAAATCAGGGAGATATTACAAACCTGAGCAAGAAAAAGACTCTGTCTCCATCTAAAAACAGAAAAATGTATCCAGACATGGTGGCACATGCCTGCTGTCCAACTATTTGGGAGGCTGAGGCAGGAAAATCACTTGAATGCAAGAGTTTTATGCTGCAGTGAGCTATGATGATGCCACTGCACTCCAGACTGGGTGACAGGGTGACACCCGTTCTCAAAAACAGACAAACTAAAAAACAAACAAAAAGAAGAGCCATCACACATATTGGAAGCTTATAGGTAAGGCGCTATGTAGTTAGATACTTAAAGAAGTAGATACTCCCAGATCACATAATATGCACTCATTCCTCTTCTGTAAAGCATCCCTAGGAAATAGGTTATTATCAACCAATTTTACAGATATGGACACTGTAAAATGTCCCTTTGTATTTTATCATAGTAAACGTAGGTTGCTAATTAGCAATATATCTGAGATAGAACGATTGTGGTGATAAACATGAACATTTCTTTCTTCTTTCTAAGACCTTTAGTTTAACCCAGCCGAATGATTCCTTTGACTTAACCTGCTACACCGCTGGTCAATATCACATAATGACTTCTCAATATTACCATCTATTTCAGGTTACCAGAAAAAATAGTGCATGCTTCAATGAGATTTTAGTAGCAAGAAATCTATACTAATCAACATTGGCTATTATTTCTGCCACATCCCAGAATTTCTCATTTAAGTACTGCCCAATCTTATTCTGGCATTCTTTGAATTTGTGAAAACAGGCACAAAATATTTTGTTGTGATTTATCACAGAGTGGCAGTCTGGCCTTTTGGGGAATATGAATCACAGACTACTGTCATAAAATGACTTATGTTTGGAAACTTTTTAAAATAATAATTGGTTTGGGATAAGTCTTTTTTTCCTTAAGGAGAAAATAGGAGATTTCCTCATAAGATCTCATTAGAGATTTGAATTTTAAAATTGTGTGAATGTGTTTTAACTGCATCAAAATAGATCCAAGGTCATTAGCTGCTCGGAACAGATACCCCAGAAACAGAAATGATTATTGAGATGGTAGAAAATATATTTAGAGAAAATTCATTTTCTCTGATTAATTAAAATCAGAATTACCTCTTCCCCTGATCAAACTTTAGGCAATAGAAAATCATGCTTCCCTAATAATAAAAAGCGGAAAAAAGCTACTGTTTGAGAATGTCTGATTTACCTTTCTGGAAATCACTTTATTTTGTTCCAGAGGGATGGACTATGGAACTCTCTGAGAGAACACGGTTACGAAACTGTCGTGTGATCAGAGCTCAGGAGGGAGGGACTGTTTTGACTCTCTTGTTACTATGTGAGGGATGGAATTTTGCAACCAGAAGGTTCCACAACAGTTGGGAACAACAGTTGTGTGAGTAGCGAGCAGAAGACAAATGTGTGTGTCCTGTTACTCCTGCTCTGAGCATTGCATATTGCCACTGTGCCAAGATTTCCTGCTTGCATCAATATTTTTTGTAATTACCAAATCTCATGTGCAAAATCCATTAATAGCAAAAAAAAAAAAATCTTACAAATAGTATCTACACTGTCTTTAGGTCAGACGGCCATCTGGCTGGCTGATATATACTATACACATACGCAGCCTTATTTAGATGCCTTATTATAACTCTTGTTCCATTTTCAGTCATTTATCATAAATCAAGCTCCACCTCGTCTTACAGAAATTAAAATAGCTGAAATTTAAAAAGCACTCAGAACATGTTAAAGCTTACCATGAGCTATTATCCTGTTATTAGTGGCTTACTTTTATCTTCCATTCTCTTCTTGCTCATCTCTCTTACTTGTGAATTAACATTACTTTCATTTCTCTTAGTTCTGGAAACCCCACTCTGATGATTACTCTTTTCCCAACTTTTCTTAAGTTGGACTTTGACTCTAGACTCTTGGGTTCCTTTATATTGATACCCATAAACGTTCTGGCACAATAGGAACTACCCTGACAAGAAGATGCTGATATCTTCAAAATCATAAATTTAATTATAAGCTTTTACAAATGGAAAATTATGCAAAGTGCCACAGAATAGCGTAGCAGAGAGTGAAGGGAAGGAAAAATGGGTGGTTTAGGATTGTTGACTGGAAAAAATTCAGTTATGAAATTTGATTCAATGAGCAGGCATCTTCTGTATTCCTCTTAGAGCCCAATGACATTTTTGCGGAGTCAGAAGCTGGTGAGTTTGGGACCTGATACGGTTTAGGGAAAGAAAGACATCAGTGTAGGAAGCAGACATTAGGAGTTGAGATGCGTCTATAAAAAGGAGAGACTTGTAAAGCTGGTGGAAGTGGAGTGGTGGGGTTGGCAGTTACTAATAGGAAGGAAAGTTTACTTATAAGCAATGCTATGGAAGAGAAACTTGAAATACTTTCATGTTGTATTGAATCCTATCCTGTAGCCTAATCTACACACCCAATATTCTCATTTGCTGATGTTGAAATATATATGTACAGGCACAAACACACATACATATACATATGTGTTTGTGCCTGTAAATATGTGCGCATATATGTGTGTATATAGCATATATGTGTGTATATAGTAATCCCCTTTTATCTTCAGAGTTACATTTCAGGATCCCTCCAGTGGGTACCTGAAACCTCACATAGTATCAAGCCTTTTATATATAAATAGGAAATGGCCATTTTCCTTGGTACTAAGTTTGACAGTTGATATAACTCTGACATTTCACTTTGACACTTTTATTTTGTTTTTATTGTGAAAGCCCATCCTCATTCTTTCAAACACACGTTTTGGCTTGTGATTATCATTCACATGTTCTTTTATAGAAATTTTCGGAAAAGCATGGATAAGAAAGAAATCCGGGTGATTTTGGAATATGAGTTCCATTGTTGAATCAAGCAGCACAAACAGCTTGAAATATCAATGAAGTATTTAGGAAGGGTCTGGCTAATGAACACACAATACCTTGATGGTCTAAGTAGTTCTGGAGATTTTAATCTCGAAAAAGAGCCATGTGGGCAACCAGAGACCAAGGAGGATAATGATGGGCTGAAAGCTCCAGTGGAAGTGAACCCATCTCAACCTAAACGTGAACTAGCAGCCAGGTTCGACGTTACTATTCCAACCATATTGGGCCATTTGAAATAAATAAGTAAGATAAAGAAGCTGAATAGATGGGCTCCACGTGAATTCAACGAGGGTCAGAAGAGAAATTATCAACAAGTTTGCCTTTCTCTGCTGTCACATCATAAAGGCAAACCTATTTCTACACCGTATTATTATGTGTGATGAAAAATAGATTCTATTTGACAATCCCAAGTGTTTGGCATGATGGCTGAATACATATGAAATGCCAAAACTGAATGCCAATCACAAAAAGCTAATGGTGTCTGTTTGGTGGTCCAGTGCTGGTGATAATACAGTGGCTGTCTGCTCCATCAACTGGATGAAATGATGAGGATGCAATTCTCTTGCAAGACAATGCTCAACCACATGTGGCGCAAAGAAAGCTGCTCCAACTACGGAAGCTGCCCTGAGACACACTCTGTCCCCCACTGTACTTACCAGACCTTGCATTGCGCTGACAGACTACCCCTTCTTCCTGGCTTTGAGCCACTTCCTGCAAGGAAAAGCATTCTATTCTCAACAGGCTGTGGAAAATACCTTTCGTAATTTCATCACCACTCCTTTAGGCTTCTTCATTGGTGGCATCAACAAGCTACTGTTGGCAAAACTGTGTTGATAGTTTAGGCACATATTTTCATTAATTGTATTGCTTCTTGTTTGAGATAATAATAAGCTAAATTTTTGACTTGAAATTGGACATTTCTTAATGACCTACTATATCTTCGTCTATAGCAGCGGTTCTCAACCTATGGGTCGCAACCCCTTTGTAACAATGAAAATACATCCCGCATATCAGATATTTACATTACAATTCATAACAGTAGCAAAATTACGGTTATGAAGTAGCAGTGGAAATAATTTTATGGTTGGGGGTCACCACACACGAGGAACTGTATTAAAGGGTCGCGGCATTAGGAAGCATTAGGAAGGTTGAGAACCACTGATCTACAGTGTGCGCTTATGGTGGGGATTAAATAAATTCATATAGGACAGCCCAGCAAGTCAGAGACTCTCATAATTGTTAACCACTACCACCATTACCACTATTCCTACGAATACAAATGTTACTACAGTTTTTGTAATCAGCCTCCATGTCCATCCTAAATCCCTCAGTGACTTTTCTTAAAAAGACCATTCTCAGTCCAGATGTCTCCAAATGACTACCCACCGTATGCAATATCATATCTAAATTCTTTCCAAATGATGACTGAGTAGGCTCCTCTCTGGTTGCCTGTCCATTCTGTCTTTGTAGATCCTTACTAGAAAACCCACCCTTCCTGTTTGCCCAGGATAGTCCAGGTGTACGTCTTTTATCTGGGTATAATCATTAATAGCTTTCCTTTCACTCTCAAAAGTGTCCTGGTTTGGGGGTTACTTGTTTCACATTTGTGTAGACTTTCTATTCTAGGCAGAAAGATCATCACACACAGTTCACTAGCTCTTACCTTCAAGCTGTTTCCTTTCCCTGGAATGCTGTTATTATTCTGTTGCCAAATTGTGAACTTTCCTTCAAAAGCCTTTTGAGAACTCACCCTCAGGTTGGAACTTTTCCTGATAATTCTGTCCTCCACCCAACCAGAAACCTCTCAGCAACCATGTAAATAACTCTGTATAACTTTAATTGGCTCTGTTTATAAGCTACTGCTTCTATCTTCTTTTCCCTCTAGGTATTTTTCCATGTGTTTATCCTGTCTCCATTAATTTGTAAACCCCCAGAGGGCAAGTCCTGAACACAAGCTAGTGTTGGTATAAAGTGGGTGCGAGATAAGACTGAGTGATACAGAGTACTATCTGTCTTTATTGCCAATCTGTTGAAAAGAAAAAAAAAAAAAACCACCCTTGGTTAGTGATGAGACTGCTAACCTCTTATAGAAATATATCCAGTCTCCATGAATGTGCAAACAAGATAAGATCAACAGTTACAAGCTTTCTATAAGGTGAGGGGGAGAGAGTGTAGATATTTAACCCAAAAGGGAATTATGGTATATGTAGGCATGTCATTATTGAGTATTTTGTCTTTAGAGGTTTATTCTTGTCTCTTTAAGGCTGCAGAACTATCTCAGAAGGGAAATATTATTTACTTTCAAAACAGATCTAAAAACTGAAAGCCTTAGGAAACATACAATACCACGGTATTTTAAGTTTGTGCTTTGAGTGGAGGGAAACCAATCTAATTTAGGAGGCCTCCATCTAAGAGTCTTAACAGAAAATATACGGTCCAGCTCTTCAGGACCTCTAAATGGGTGGATAGTCCATTTCTGACCAGGTTAAAAAGGGAAGCCCATACTCCTTTCTCACTGTAGGGGGAAGAAATGCGGGTCCCGCAACCACCTGCTTCCCTCTCTGGAACCGGCATATAAAGTAGCCTCTATCTGTATATCGTTCTCGGTGCAGAGCCCAAGGTATAAACCAATGTAGGCGGTGCGCTAGATAACATCAAAGCCCCAGGCAGGGGCCAGAAAAGGGGGGGGGCCAAAAGCTGCGGAGGGAATGAAGCGCCTCCCCCTAGCATTTCCTCTCACGCCCACTTCCAACCTAGGAGGCTTTTGGTTTCAGCTTTTGTTGTTTTTAAAATTAAAAGTTAAACCAGGAAGCTTTGGATCTGACTTTTGCGTTGCAGTTCGGGTAAGTTTTTCTCTCGGTTCTTTTGTCTGGCTGGGAAGAGCCTGGGCGTGGGGCACAGTTGGCAGATCGTGCGGGGAAGGTTTGGTCGCTGGGTCGCCCAGAGGAGGAGGGGATTCGGCCGGTGGACGGGAAAGCCCGGCGCGCGCTGAGGGCGGAGGGCCGAGGGGAGGGACGGGCGGCGTGACCCGGCGGCCGGCGGGGAGGAACCTCCGGGATCTCCGCATGGCGGTGGCGCTGCCGGGCGGCGCGCAGGGCGGAGGGCTGGGGCCGCGGGGCCGCGCCAGGGGGGAGCCCGAGCCTGGCCGGGCCAGGTGGCCGCGTGGGAACCGGGGCCGGGGATCCGCGGGCGCGGGGGGAGGCGTATGGGGCGACGCGGGGTTAAGTGGATGCGGCTCCGGAGTGGACTTGTGCTCTCTCAAAACTGTGCAGCAAGAAAAATGTATAGAGCTTTTCAGTGACATTATCCTCCCTCGAACCCCACTTCCCCCAAAGGGGCTGCAGAAACGTTCACGCCGCCAGTAGGGATGGAGCCGGAGAGAAATGGCCCTCTAAGAGCTCCTTTTTTTTTTTTTTTTTGCGGGGGCAAAGAATGGTACCGGTTCCCCCATTGTTCCAGGATTTTTGACAGTTCAAACTGTGGTTTACCTTTCATATTTCATCATCTGGTTCAAGTTTTACCCCCACGTTCCGTTTATTTCATACATTTTGAGAAACTATATTGAATTTGCCACAACACAATTAAGCTGGATTTCCCTGTGTTCTGATATCTAGGAAGTTGTAAGTGTAGACAGCATTAGGAAAAGAAATACCTTAAAAATTTGAACACTTACTAGGAAACTGTATTGTATACATTTCAAAGAAAAGTTTAATGTCAATTTGCTGCTCAAAAATAAATTGAAATGACAGATTTTGCCCATTATAATTCAAAAGTATATTTCACTAGAAAGTTCACAGCAACGCTAAAACTGAATAAACATTAAGTTGACAGTATATATTTCTGGTGTGCTCAACAACTATTGGGTTAAGAAGTATTAATTCAGTTAGCATTTTTGACTTCCCAAGTGACATAAACTAGACTCATTATCAAGGTACCTTTATTCTGATTATTAGCGATATTGTCTCATTTAAATGCATGTTTATTTTTAATTCAAATAACGCTGTTAGGAAGTTACACTATATTTTTTTAGGATTGCAGCTCATTAGATATAATTTCACTTCATAGGAGAGACAGATAAACCACAGTGAAAATAAAAAATTGCAGTATTCCATTGTGGCATTAGCATTAGTATCCTGGACGTCATTTCAAATTTACATTCGGATGATCCTTGCTCTTATAACCAAATTTACTTTTTAGTTGGCATATTTTTAGCCTCAAAGGCGCCATCACTGAGCATTCCATTTTTAATAATTCCATTCCGGTGCTTTGAACTTTTTTTTTTTTTTTTTTTAGCTCAAAAGAGCTAGAGGTAGGATTTCCTCAGGGAAATCTTAGGGGTCAATCCTAGCAGGAAAACCCCAGACGCCTTATGGAAGCCCAAGGGAACAGAACAATTCAAGTTTGCACAGATGGCCAGCTGTCTTAGTGGGTGTATGATCGTTAAGCATTTTTATTCCTTAAAAGGGGAAAACAGTTTGGTTTTATCAGAGAATTTTTTTGCATCTTAATTTTTGTTTTACCTACTCCTCCCAAGTTCGGAGTGTCCCATTAAACCTGGCCACTCATGCCTGCTTATTTAGGTGTATGTGTAGAATTCTGAGCCCCTAACTACTGATATTCTTTAGGTCTAACCCTGAAAACCCTTCGTTCCCCTGGTCCGGCCCCTCCTAATTTCTTCGCTATAGATTTCCACTTCTTGCTTCCTCTACTGCTTTCTAGCAGCCAGGATTAAACTCTGGTTTATAGTAATTACTCCCTCTTCCCCTTTCACTCCTCCCTAGCATCCCAGGAGCTGTGTCAGCTGCCCAGCGCCGCACTCCTACTTTTTTATCCCCGAAGTCCCCACCACCGTGTGCCCCACGCCGTCAGGCGGGCAGGGAGGGGTTAATTGCGCTCGCAGCTACGGCTCTGGGAAGCACCAACCGGCTTTAGAGCGGCCTCTGGAATAACCTTGGCTTTCCTCGCACTTTTAATAGAACTTCGGCCACCAAAAAGTGGTTTCGGTTCAGGGTTAATAGGTCCCGTTCTACCCTCCAAACCAATACTCCGCCCCCCTTCAGCTTTTTTAAAGTTGTTTTTCAAAGTTAATGAGTTTCAAGTTTCACAATGACTTTCCCCTTCCCCGTACGCGTTGCTGAGGAAACCCCCTTGGGGTCCCCCCTCCCCTGTGTCTCCCCTTCCCCCATTCGGCCCGGGCGAGGGGCGGGGCTGGGAGACCCCATGACGTCACCAGGCCAGCCCACATCCTGCTTTAGAAAGTAAAGAGACGGTAAAGAGAAACTACGGCCCCGCCCGTCCCCGCCCCTCTTCCCCGACCAACCGCCCCCAACTGCGCGACCCGGCCAGGCCTTCCCTGAGCCGCGTGACCGGCCTGGCCCGCCCCTTTGCCCTCGACTGGCGCGAGTACCCCAGGCGGCGGGATCTGGGCAGCCAGCCCCCCGCGTCCCTAACCCCGCCCTCCCCCTCCAGCAGCGCCGCCGCCTCCTTCCGCGCCCCCCTAGAGTCCCGGCTGCGGCCCGGCGGGGCGGAGCCGCGGGTGGGTGGCGGGGCCAGGCTTGGTTCCGGGCCCGCCCCGTAGGGGAGACCCCGGGCACCAACTCCAAGTTGTGCTGGGCTGGGGCACCCAGCCCGCCCCCAGCCCCAGGGCAGAGCTGGCGGCCCAGCCAGCCCAGCTGGGCCCCGGCGCCGGGGTGTCCTCCGCCCCTATTCCCCTCCCCAGCCCTGGCCAGGGGACGCCCCCTCCCCCGCCCGCGCGTCGCAGCCCGCGGCCTCCCCGCCTCCCGCCCCCGGGGATCCCCTGCCGCCCCGCCCACCCGCGGGAAAGCCTCTGACCTTCGCCCTCCCTCCCCCGCGCCGCCCGGCCCGCTCTACTCCCGCGGTCCCTAAAGACGCTAAACGTGCCCTACTCTGTCCCCGGGGAGAGGTAAAGCCTGCGCCCGCCCTCTCCGCCCCTGGGCCCCGCGGCCCCAGGGTCCGCCGGCCTCGCCGGGTTGCGCGCCCCCGGCCCCGCCGTCCGGCCCCCTGGACGCCCCCTCCCCGGCGGCCGCTATCATGCCGTGGCCCGGGGCGCCAGCGAGCGCCGCCGCCTCCCCCGCCCGGCGCCTGCGGCCCCCGCCCGCGCGCCCCGCGCTCCCCCCCGCCCCCCGGCCCGCTCCCCTGTTTAATATTTCAGCGCTGGGTGGTGTGAGCGCCAGTCGCCGGCCTTTAGTGGGGCTGGTGCTGGGGCGGCGGCGGCGGGGAGACGGACGGAGCCGGGGGACCGGGAGAGCAGCCGCAGCAGGAGGAGGTTATGTTTGTGTTTGGGGTTGTCAAGTGAAGGAGGGATCCCAGGCGCCGCCGCCGCCGTCGCGCGGGGGTCGCGGAAATTCCTAGCTGCGGCCGCCGCCATCAGCAGCGCAGCTCCGGGGCGGGCTGCAGCGGCCGCGGCTCTGCCGGGCATCCTGGCAGCAGGTTCGGCGCGGGCTCCGCGGCGGGGGCGCTGCAGCTGGGGAGGGCGGCGGGGCGGAGCGGGGGGGGGCAGGACCACATCCCCCCTCGGCGGGCGGGGGGCGTGCGGGCGCGCGTGTGTGTGTGTGTGTGAGAGCGTGTGTGTGCAACCGCCGACCTTGCAGAGGGGATGGCTGCGTGCGGGAGACACTTGCCACTTCTGGGCGCCCTCGCTGCGCGCGAGCGGAGCAGGTACGGAGGGACCCAGCCTCCCCAGCCACCTTCCACCCGCAGACGCATTTTGCAAGAGGGTGGGGGCTGAGGGAGACCAGGCCCCGGTTTCCCAACCTCCCGGCTTTGTGGCTTTCTTTCCCTTTCGTTCTTTGCTCTAAGTGCCTGTTTACTCCCGGCCACCTGGGTAGTTTCTTTCCGGGTTGGGAATGCGCGCCCGCAGCTGTTGGGAAGGGGGCAGTGGGTTGGGGCGCGGGTCGGATCGGGCTCGCCTTGGGGTCGGGCTCGGTGAGGAGTTGCTGGCTGGAGAGGGGAGGGGGCGGTGGCGGAGCTGGCGGTGAGGAGGAGTCTCTGGGCTGCCGCGCTCGCCTCATCTCCTCCGCCTCCCCATCTCTTCCTCCTCCTCTGGCTCTCCGCATCCACTCCAGGCTCCTTCCTGAGCTGGCACTTCCATTCCCCCCTCCTCTTGGCATGCGAAGCGCTTTGTTCAGTGCAGCGTTGCAGAGGGGTTTTCCCAGGCTCCGCCCTCCACATTCATTCATGTTTTTTCTCCTTGCAACTGTCTTTACGCTTTTTGATCGTGTCATGTTTTTGCTCCGTATGTAGTATTTATTTTTCCCGTAAATGAATGGTTTATCACTCGTCTTAGTCGCTACACTGCTGTTGTCTTTGGAAATACACACGTCCCCCCGCAAGGATTTAAACAGGGGATGGACAGCCAGGGACAGTGGGTAGGCAGTGAACGGGGTAACAGGAAGCCTTTACAGATCGGGAATTTGCATATTTTACATTTATGGTCTGGATCCTGCAGGATCACGTGATCAGATTACGATCAGAGTTCAGGCTTTAAAAACTTCCAAATATCCTGACTATTTAAAAGCTTTAAGTTTAAGGAATGTCGTTAAGCATTCGTGCAATATATTTGACCCTAATGTGGCTAAATTTTTTATTGAATCAGAACCTTCTTGAATCAGTGGATGTTTCTTTAGTGCAGGGAGTCGAGAAACCCTGTCTTTTATAGATCATTTAGCACAGTGGTAGATGAAATACGTAGTTGGATCATTATATTCTTTCTCACGTAGTTAAAAATTGCAGTAATTTTGTGCTGTGCTGACATATAGCCACAGGATAAAATACTGAACTTAATTGTAGCCTTCTTTACTTTCTAGTTATTTGCTATAATGAAAGCATAGATTTCTAAGACCTTCTACTAGGGTATTACATTCTTCCCTATATGGGCTTTCTGAGAGAGAATTAATACTTCATCATTTTTGTGTGTCAGGCAAAACATCTGCATTGTTTAGCCCTTAGAACAACCTTATGAAGTGGATTGTATTTCTTAGTTTTACAGTTGTGAAATATGATCTTCAGAGAGGTTAAATAATTTGAACAAGGCCACACAGGGCATAAAGCCTGGCTTTGAACCCCATCTGATCTGACACCAAAATAAGTGTTCATGACTTGCTGTGCAATACAGGCCCTTGAAAAACAAAACAAAACAAAACAAAACCCTGAGAGTAGGTATTATCCTCTTCTCTACAGAAATTCGTACTGGATGTAACAAAGTCATTCTTAGTTGCCTATCTTGGGCAGGTTACTTAATTTCCCCTCTGTTAAATAGTTTTCTTATCTATAAAGTGGAAAAGTGATAGTTACCTTCTCAGTTATTGTTAGATTAAATTAGGTAATGTGTAGAAAGTATACAGGCACATAGGTATTCTTTTGTTTCTTACATGGTGCCACATACAACAGAAGTTTTAAACAAAGTATTCCATTTTTCTGTCTTTGCTTAGTAATTAAAACATTGTTTCACGTTTGACAGGAACATAAAGAGCTTTGCTTTTCTGGCAGGAAGTTAAAACTAAAATTTTAGCTCTAGGATCCTAGAGAATCGAGAGGGAGGGGAGTTTGAGGGGCCTGATTTGGGGAGAGAGGTGATTAGGTTTTGGGTTACTATCTTGGTACATTGCGTTTCAGATCATTGTTTTCAAAAATGTGTACTTCAGGACAGGCTAAGATATGCTGCAGTAATAAGTAACTCCCAAACTTCACTGACTTAACAGAATAAAAATCCAGTTCTCGTTTATGTTGCTTGATCACAGAACTCAGGTCTGTGTTGTCAGATTCACGATCTGGAACGGTGCTGGTCCCAAGGCAGAAGGATGGAAGCTCTGGAGGACTTTTGTTTTTGATAACCGAAAAGCCCTAGAAGCAAAGCATGTCTTATCCACTCACAGGTCGCTAGCTACAACTGTCATACATTCTAGCTAAACACAGGGAGGCAGAAAATGCAGTCTTACCTTGAGCCTAGAAGGGAGGTCTGGAATAATTGGGAGGCAGCTATGGTAGTAACTGCGTATATCAAGTGAAGTTGTTAACTCTAAAACAAGATGGATAAGACATGGTGCCTGCCCTTATGAATGGGCACATGTACTATGTACAATATAACCCTTTTGTAACCCAAAGCTATAGTTTATTGTACCTGGTAATATTTTAAAACACAAGGTGAATTTCTTCTACTCTTGTTCGATAAAGGGATGGTGATCCCTCCCGCTGTTTTCTTAATGGGGAGGCCCAGATATTAGCAGAATGACACATCTGTGTTTAAAAGTGAGTAGTAATCTTTTACAGTGGCACGCAGCTTGGTCACCTTGAGTTTAGGTTAGTGGCATGTTAGGCAATAACTTTTAAAGTATCTTTTTCCTTTGGAGATCATAAAATACGCCTCTTGTTTTTTACTTTTTCAGTACATGGATTAATTGATGTGCATTGAGTTTATGGAGCTACCTTTTTGTGACCGGCTCTTGCTACAGTTTCTAAGAAGAAAAAGGAGCCCCTGAATCAAAGAAGATGCCTCGAACTAAACAGATTCATCCTAGAAATCTAAGAGGTAAGGCTCTACGTTAAGTAGAAGTAAGGTTTGCCGTGAAATCTTTAAATACAGTATCTCTTTGGTGACAGGAATGGCAGTTTGTTAGAAGCCCACCCTGCTCCCCAGCGAGCTCTATTTCTCTCGTTCATTTCTATTTGTTTTGCACAATTTTTGTCTTCTTGTCTTTCAGGAGCTACTAATATCTGCTGAATTAATTAATTGAGTTTGACAAAATTACAGTGCCTTCCCACCTATTTGCTGTGGGCATTAAAGGCTGAAATGTGCTATTTCTTGACAGGAAGCATATCAAGGAATCTGAAATGAAGGGTTGAATCTTCTTTGCCAACTGGATCATCATGAATTTTTCTGGTTTTTTTTTTTTTTCACCCCTTCATACTTTTGGGATTTATTTCTGTACTGCTATATAAGTTAGGTTAACAAGATAAGAGAGTTGTAGTTGGCATTTACTCACAGCATTTTTTGCAGAAGTCAGAGGCAGTTTGACTTATTTTCCACAAAGAAGCAGAGTGTCAAAAATACACATTTCCCACAATGACTTTTAAAAAAGAGTGTTTTCTCCTTACCCAACAACAGCTATTTTAATGTGAGAATAGTAAGCTTCTTCCAGCTTACTTGTTTTAAAGATTTGTATTGGTCTAATGTGTTTCATCCTCTGGTAATAGTAATTATTTTTTCTATTAAACTACATTAGGTAACAACGTAGCAGTATTAAGCAAAGAACGATGATTAAAGTTTTGAGACAGATTGTGTTACTGTCCATTAGTTCACTTCCAAGAAACCCAGTTGACCACATGCTTTGTGATCACCCGTGCGAGTTTCAACTTGCTGGGCCAATTGGTGTTCCTAGCAGGGCTTCATTTGTTTCTGTCTGGAGGATTTTACGTTTCTTGATTTTTATTTATTTCAAAACTTTTGTATTGACCCATGTACCTTAAAAATTCTCAGATTATGTATTATGTTTCCATGGCAGTTTCAGTTGTTCCAATATAATCTTTCTTAATTTATTCTTGGTGGTTCTCCTGTGGTAAGTATATTTCTATGTCTGTGCAAAGCGACAAGACTACGTGTATATCTTTCTGGAAAGTGAATTTTACTAGGGGAGAATATGTATACTTGTGTGTGTGTACACACATATTAGATAAATATAAAAAAGTATACTGGGATCTATCATGGAGGAATGTACCAAATTTGCATGAATTTTAAGATTAGATATGCACAGGTTATGTTCCCATAAGGAGATGGAATTACAATTTTTTGCTCTTTGAGGGTTTTTTTTTTTTTGAGACAGTCTTACTATGTTGTCCTCATTAGAGTGCTTTGGTTTAATAGCTCAAAGCAACCTCCAACTCCTGGGCTCAAGTGATCCTCTTGCCTCACCCTCCTGAGTAGCTGGGACTACAGGTGCCCACCACAACACTGGACTATTTTTTTTGTTATTGTTGTCATTGTTTTTTAGCAGGCCCTGGCCTGTTCGAAGGTGCATGTGGCTGGCACTCTAACCACTGAGAGCTGTGGGCACCAAGCCACCTGGCTAGATTTTAGAGACAGGGTCTTGCTCTTGCAGAGGCTGGTGTGGAACTCCTGGACTCAGGCAGTCCACCTCCCTGGGCCTCCCAGAGTGCTAGGATTACAGGTATGAGCCAGGCCCCCTCTTTGAAGTTCTTTAGTCGAAAAGTATAAGACTGATTGTTATCTTATGACTAGGACATAAATCTGGGGTAGAGATGAGACATTTAGACCCGATAGGTGACCTGTACACGTTCTAGGACTGTGGTTTTGTTGAATTCAGTCTCTTCACCCTTGATGTATAAACCAGACAGAAGCTTTGTTTTTGATGCCTTTTTTCCATTTGCACAGTGCAGATGAATAGAGTTTTAACACTGACTTCTCCTTTGTGAGGCTGAAGAAGAATTTTGGAAGAGATGAGAGGAGGACTTGGTGGGTTGTCCTAGGTTCCCTGGAGAAGGGTCTCTGGACCGTGGTGGGGCAAACTTCCAAGCTGTTCTGTATATTCTTGGTGAACTGACAGCGGGCTGTGCCACCTTGTCCTGCAGCCAGTCTGCCCTTACTGATCACTCCTCTGTAGAGGGGCTGTCCCTGCTACCTTCCTAGGTCTTTGCTTGGATTCGGGGACACACAATAGAGAGGTGGTTCTCAACCTTCCTAATGCTCCGACTCTTTAATATGGTTCCTGTGGGTCATGACTCACAGGTTGAGAACCACTGCAATAGAGGAACCAACGACTGGGGGTTCCAGGCCAGTTCTGGTATTCTAAAAGGCTGTCTTTGCTTCGCCGGTCATTATTGTGAATATGTTTCAAAACTTTAGTAAAGAGGAAGAGAGATGTTACCTATTTGAGTTGTTCTTGGTTCTAGGGTTTCAAAACCTTGTCTACTTTAAGATTGGAAGTCAGTGTGGAAAATACTAAGTATGAACCTTTTGCAAAACATATTTTGAGAATTTGGTGTAGCTGTTTTTCATTTTTATTGGTCGAGTGCATTTGGCTCTGAACATACTATGAAAACGAGAACTTTTTTCCCCTCTGAGAGCCAGCTTTGTTACACTGTGAGATGTGCCATGGAGGAAGGTGGTCAGATCAGAGTCGTGAGCCACACACGGTGGTCTGAGGAGGACCTACGTGCGCAGGGAGGCTCTCCGCCGCCTTCCCGTGTCTGTTCTTTGTTGTGTCGCATGGATCTTCATCTCACGAGCTCAGTGTGCAAAGCCAGCGTTTCTGGGCTTGGTCTTCTTTCTGGAAAGTACCTCTTCTCCTTCTGTTGCTGCTATTTTCTTATTCCTTGTGGGAGATGTGATGTGTCTGCTCAGGAAGATTTCACCTTTTCTTTGAGTTTGTCCCCCATCCTTTTCCCTTCTTCCTTTGCCTAAGTACCTTCTTCCCCTCCACAAATGTACACTGAGGCCCCATTGCTCATGTTTGTACGTGGCTTGTACTTACGATGTTGCATCACAACTTTTCTAATACAGATCTCTCAGCTGGATTCTAAATATGTCTGAAGAGATCATTTTGGTCATCTGACTCAACAAAAGAATATTTGGTTTTGTTAACTTTTTAGCAAATGAAAGGGGAGAGTTAAGATGATTTGACCCATGAAATTTATGGTTTTTGGATCATGATTAGGAAGTGCCTCTTGCCAGATTCGATAGCCTCTGATTAAGGAACTTGTGATAATTTTAATTGCCTGAACAGATAAACCAAGAGGTTATGACTGACTTTTGTTTTATAGGACGTTTCACCATTGGATGCCTAGAGTTTAATCCCTTCAGTACATTTAATTAATAAAAAGGTAAAGAGTTTGGCCTCATTCTGTCATTGACTAGCTGTATGGTCTTGGGCAAGCTCTGAGTGTTGGTTTTCTTATCTGTAAAATGGAAATAACATGTGAAGGTTAGATGATATGGCAGATGCAAACATTTGCCACAGCGTCTGACACAGGGTAAACCTGCAAGCCAGGGAACTATTTTTACGTCAACCTCTTCAGTTGCCTATGGTTCATAAGTAGAGGAAATAGGGCTACCAGCATAGAACCTTTAATTGCAATTCATGCTGTATCTGCGCTGAGCCTCCATCACTGACTTGGCCCATTATTCTGATTTCTTAAAGCTTGGGACCTGGAGGGAAGAGGTCAGGGCAGAAAATGTTTGGGGGAGGAAGATTCTTACCCAGTGCGGTGTTTCCTCAATGTTTTCACTTAAACTCACTGAAACCTTATCTCAGGTTTTGACACTGTTAAAATGAGGTTAAACAGAATACTTATCTGTCTTCATCTAATTCTCAGGAAACATTTTATTCTGTCGAACTGTTTTTAAAAATGTTGCCATCATAGATCACGTGAGATTGAAGTGAAGTGCCCTCCTTCGCTTCTGAGATTACAACCATCTCTCTGTCCCCTGCTCTGCTTCTATGTGAGACAAGAGAAACCCAACTGGGTTTTCGGGATTAATCTGATTAAGATGAATGTTTTCATTGGCATTCCGTGTGTGGCCCTACTTCAGTGGTGGCTTTATAAAGTCTTCACTATGAATAGAATCTTATGTTTACTTGTTATGCAGGGATTATCTTGGTGAGCTCAAAGTGCAGTAGGTTTAATTTTGATGATTTTCAGATGGAATTCCAGCTGTTGAAGCTTTGTTTTTTCACATTTGGATGTGAGGTCAGCAGTTCTATGCTGACAGCCTTAACATTTGAGACGTCAGAAATCTTGTACTGAAAACAACCCCATGGCTTATTAAAAAAAAAAAAGGGGAAAACAAAATTCTGTATACAACTATAGCTAGAAAGGAAATAAGTAATAATTAAAAGAATAGTTATTGCTGATATAGGTGAAAAAGGTATGTAAATAGCTGACATGATTTAGTTTGAGTAGGATAAAAATATGAGAAAAGACTTAACATGGCAAGCCTCCCACTTTTTTTTTTGCAGATAATTATTTTTCAGCTCATGTTGCGAGCTTATTTGATGCTTTTTGAATGCTTATTAACATCATCCAAAAGCTTTTTTCTTATTAAAAGCAAATACAAAATGTGATAATATGATTAACTAGAGTCATGATTTTATCTTAGAACATTTTTGCACACGATATGTTCTGATGGAGGTAAAATTTTATTTTACCATAGAATAGAAAAATATATAATGTGTATAAAGTCTTCTATTATATAAAAACATTTCCAAGCTTCACATTTAGAATGCAATAATCTGAACAAGTCTGGGCTAAGGTTGGTTCTTGTATTATGTGGAAAAAGTATTTTCTAAATAAATTAAATGCTTTACTTTTTCATTTATATATTTAATTTTTTTAAAACATTGTAGCGGGGCACCTGTAGTCCCAGCTGCTTGAGAGGTTAAGGCAAGAAACTCTCTTAAGCCCAAGGTTGCTGTAAGCTAGGCTGCCACTGCACTCTACCGAGGGCGAGGTAGTGAGATATGTCTCAAGTACTTTTCTGCATATTAATGTATAGTATACTCACAGCAGTTCATACTACGGTGTTCTTATAAAGCACCTGATTTTTGTACTACTATTACTAACTGTTGTTCAATACAGCACAAAAGCTTGTAATCAGGGTCCTTTTTTCTCAATATTTTAGTCCTTTTTTTCAGAAAGAAGGGCTTTTTGACTAGTAAAGGATTGCATTCATTTTGATTTTATTTCTATACCTTTAAATAAAATTTTTCAGAAGTTTCTTAGAAATTTTCTGTGATGAGTTTTGTTCTAGAGAATATTCGAATACTCCTTTTTTTTTAGGGACAGAGTCTCATTTTATCGCCCTTGGTAGAGTGCTGTGGCATCATAGCTCACAGCAACCTCTAACTCCTGGGCTTAGGCGATTCTCATGCCTCAGTCTTCCGAGTAGCTAGGACTACAGGTGCCTGCCACAATGCCCAGCTATTTTTTGTTGTTGCGGTTTGCCCAGGGCTGGGTTCGAACCCACCACCCTTGGTATATGGGGCCGGCGCCCTAGCCACTGAGCACAGGCTCTACCCTCTAGAGAATCTTCTAAAGTTGTGCTGTGGGGCAGAAACATTAAACAAATACGAAGTGATCACGAAGTGGTCAGCCACTATGTGATTAACCAGAATTTCCATGTGGCTGTACGTAGAATGAAGAGAGCATGAATTTAACCAAGTATACTTATGGTTTTGTATTTTGAAGTGTGCTTGTATATACTTATCTTCCATCTTTTTCAAAGTTGTCAGTGAAGAAACAGATCAGCGTATAATAGTTACAATAAACAGCTAGTAGTATTTTAAACATGCAACATAGGGCGGTATTTGATAGTTTAAAAGTAGGTAAAAAATAAAAATGAACTGAGCTGATACACAGGGGCCTGGTAGGTGTTAAGCTGTACGGGGTTTCCCTGGTGTCTTCGGGTTTCTTTGTGCCTCTCCACAGAATTATATTAAGTTTTACAGCAGGAAAGATGGGCCTTGGAGGTTATTTAGTTTAGCTTCTTCGTTTTACGAATAAGAAATAAAGGTGGGCAGAGAATTTGAGGTGAATTGACTTGTAGCAGCTTATTTGTATCTTGTTTGAGATGATATGGGTGGAATATTCTCCTGAAATTTTTTTAACCATATTACTTCCTATAGTTATGGATTTTTATGGGCCAGTGGCAGGAGAGAGGCTGTTTTTTTATATAGTTTTTTATGGCGATAAAAAGAGCTAACCCTTCCACAGGTCTGTGCCATCTTCCATTCAAAGTGCTTTTTACATATTTGCTTAACATTGTAATGTTTTCATATTAGTTTCCCCAGAAATATTTTCTATGTCTTCAAGTCTGAAATTTCAGTTGTTACACTAAAACTCCCATTTAAATACAGCCATTTTCCATTTTAAGTAAGACATCTCTACTTTCACCTGTTCACATCTAAGCAGATCCCTACAGTCACGAGAGATAGGTACTGTTGTGACCCCATTTTATGGACAAGGGAACAAGGCAGAGAGAGATTGCTGTGTGCCCAGGATCACACAGCTAAGTCTCCAGTGCCTTTGTTCCCAGCCATCCTGCTTATACTCAGTAATGCTGGTAGTAGAAAGAGCTTTCCTGATTAGTTACAATTTGGAAATGCTCTCCAAATCCCGGTTGAGAAATAATACTCATTAAGCATATAGATTACTCAGGGGGTTAGAATGTGAAGGATTATTCTTTTTTCTCCTCTAAGTCCAGTTGTTGAGACTCCATTTCAGAGTTGTGTGTGTATACATTACTCTAAGTTGGATTTGCTTTCACAAACAGCCTAGGGAACTTCCAGGTGCTCCAAGAGAAAAGGAATAGTTGTTTTCATCAAAAATGTTTGCTTATATGATCTGCTTAGTTTTGAGCAGGTGAAAGTAGAGATGTCTTACTTAAAATGGAAAATGGGTGTATTTTAATGGGAGTTTTAGTGTAACAGTTGAAAATTCAGACTTGAAGACCTAGAAAATATTTCTGGGGAAACTAATGTGAAAACATTACAGTTTTAAGCAAAATATGGGAGATACCATTCTGTAGTTTGTCTTCAGATGATAAGTACAATAAAATGTAGAAAAAGGATGCTATTTTAGATGTGTGTGGACTCTTCCACATTGCAGATATAGATAAAGGGGAAATAAAGATTAAGGGATCAGAGTTGGAGATTTTATTAACCCTTTCATTTTAATGGGAACAGTGAAAATGCTAGTAGGTAATGCCCAGATATAAAATCTTTCACCTGTTCTGTTTGAGTTCTTGTTATAATTTGTCTTGACCACAGGAAAAAATAATTTAAGAGTAATATGAAGCAACAGGTATGATTTCAGATTAATATGGTCTGTGCTATATTGAAATTCCAAAGAGAAAATTGAGCAAAACATAATCTGAGTGGGATAAAGCAACTAAGAAATACCTCTTGGAGCAGTCAGCCTTTTTCCTCAATGAAACTTCCGAGTGGAGGGAAAAAAAAAAAGGAAAATTTGAATGAAAGGAAACTTCTTAGATTTGATGTGTATAGTTTGTGTTTATAGTAATTATAAAATCACCAGCTTAAGTTCTTTTACACTGCCAGGCAGATCTTACGTGTTTAAAGAAGGTCTTTCAGAGGCTAGCCACTATCTTATATTTCTTAAACCTGAAAAGCAACCTTCATGTAGCATTAGTGTGATTTGTTGACACCCAGGGAAGAGTAACAGGTTAAAAGAATGAGGTAGGCTTTCTGTTGTTTTCCCTATTTCAGAAAATTATGATGCAAGGAAATAAACCAGCAGCAGAGCGACATGTGACCTTCAGCAAGTAACTTCAGTTTCTTCTTTGAGAACAAGACATTGGAGTGGGCAGAGGTTCATGGGAGCGATGTTGACCTGTAATTTACTTTTTACTTCTAAGTAGCTCTTATTTTAGGGGCAAGGGTCAGCAAACTGCAGTCTAGTCTCTCCGCCTGTTTTTGTAAATAAAGTTCTAATGAAACATAGCCACACCCATTTATTTACCTGCTGTCTGTGGCTGCTTCCATGTACCAGCAACGACCTTCCATAGTTGCTTAAGCCTAAAATATTTATTATTTAACCCTTTACAGAAAAGTTTGCTGGTCTCTGTTAGTAATGAAAATAATAAAGGAGAAGTGACTTATTTATTTATAAACTCCTTTATGTTTGGGATAAATAAGAAAAGACTGCTTTAGGAATGAATTTTAGGGGAACCTACATCTGTTTTAGTTTGTGAGTGTCTGTTGTGGCAGGCATGGTAAGGGGAAATTCACATTTGTTTGAGAAAAAGTCCCTTTACTGGTATTTCTAAAATGGAGAGCCTTAGGTTGAGTTGTTTTTGCCAGAAAAAGTTCTTGATTTTCTGATACCAAGATCGTGGGTTTCCACCCAGTAGGCCAAATTAGGCAGCCAACTGTCCTGTCAGATAGACTATACTATCCTTTTTCTAATTGTTATCTCCATTAGTCACCTCTGTATTTAACTCATGTGATAGAAATATATCAAAATCAATGCATTTTCAACATGAAGAATTAATTGTTCTTCAGCAAAATGCAGCTGCCTTTGAGAGGAGGGCCTTCTGAGTAATGAGCCCTGAGGGGAAGGAAGTCCCACTGCTGCAGAGTGGGCTGGGGTCCTCTGAGTGATAATTGCTGTTAATACATTCAGCATTAGAATTTCTGTTTAGGTTTGGGGAACACAGTTAAACTTCTCGAATTCTCAGTGTTCTATAGCACACTTTCTTTAATATCCTAATAATTCTTAATTTCTGGTGGTTTGAGGGTTGTGGGATGAGAGTTGGTAGAGAACATAATATTTTTGTGATATGGTTTTGTTTTGCTTAAGTTTACATTTAAGGGTAGACTCAGTTGAGTTCTTGGTAACGATTGAGTAGTTTGAGAAATACTTTTTGAAAGCGAAGTTAATTCTCCAGGGACATGTTGGATTGCTAAGCTCTTTCTTTTGGCACATGCCAGTGTTAAACCATGGCTCAGAAGTAGTATGAGAATCAGCAACTATTATTAACACATTTCTTTCTCAGTGACAGGCAAGGCCTAGAGTGGTCATGAAGTATGGGGGAAACAAGGGCCACTTAGGTGGCCATCACTCAGAAGCCTCTGTCTGAACTTGTGTGGCCCTGCCGTGACGCATGGCCCTGCCATGACGGGATGGACACATGTGCTCAGCAGCTCTGACAGTCGAACATGTAACTTGTGAAGGTTTAGACTGCTCTGCTAATATTTGATGAGTAACATATAAGTATATATTCAATTAACATACATAAGGAGATGTCTGGCTGCCTAGCCAAGGCTAAATGCAGTATTCAGCCTTCTGTATGTTGATGGTTTAAGTTGACCTACTATGTTTTGATGGAATTAGTGCTGTCTGTGTTGAGTTTCAAATTCACCCTTCACATTTACATCTTCATGGAGGAGCTAGAGTTTGTAGTTATTTTGCATTTGAAGATAGGTTCTTTCATGGCAAGATTACCCTTTTCAGTCTCCAGATAGCATCATACTACTGAAGAGTGAATTTTTTTGTATAGCTTTATTAAGATACAACTTTTGATATTTAGTAACTTTGTAGAATTGGGCAACCTCTACCATTTTTGGAACACATCTGTCACCCCCGACATTTCCTTGTGCCTGGTGGGCAGTCATTCCTCACTCCCACTGTCAGCTCCACCAACTGCTAGTCTACTTTCTGGCGATTTAATAAATGGAATTGTATAACATGTGTTTTGGCTTTTTCATTTAGCATAATGTATTGAGATGTGTCTACATTGTAGCATACATCAGGACCTTTGTTACCTTTTAGTACCACGTAATATTCTCTTATATGAATATACTACATTTTATTGATCCATTTACCAGTTGACAGACATTTGGATTAATTTTCAGTGTTCAGCTAGTATGAATAATGTTGCCTTAAGCAGTCTTTCTACAAAAGGTTTGCCGTTAGGTGCAGCAGTCTATAACTCTCAGGTCAAGTTGGTTATTAATGTCTGTTTTACCTGATGATGCTATAGAGACTCCAGCTCTCAGGGTTGTTGTTTGGATGGTGTCTGTTTCCTGTCCTTTTTCCTTGAACCTAGGGTATGTCCCTTGTGGATGGCATGTTGGTGCAGTTGGTTTTTCATACAGTCTGACAGTCGGCCATCTGAGTGGGTGTTTATTTTGCCATACTGATGTAATTACTGTTATTGTTGGATTTACGTCTGCTATTTTTGCTATTTCTTTTCAGTTTATTTTATAATTTTGTTCCTCTGTCAATCCTTCGTTGTCTTCTTTTGTGTTACATTTTTATTGTAGGATTTTGATTTCTTTTTTTAAATATACTTTGGAATAGTTTTCTAGTGGCTGCTCTAGAGATTATAACATTCATCTTAATGTGTTACTGTCTACTTGAGGATGGTGCTAACTGTGGTAAAATGTGGAAACTCTGTTGTAACACCTCTTTTTCCTCCTTTTATGCAGTTATTTCATATATGTTTGATCCCTGTGGGCTATAAAGCTTGCTATATAGCATTGAATCACTGCTTTAAACAATCTGTTTTTAAAATAATTTAAGAAATGAGAAAAAATACTAATGGAGTTTTTTATCTACCTACGTATTTATCATCTCCAGCCTTCCCCACTTTTTTCTGTGGATTCAAGTTATTTCTTGTCATGTGTATTCAACTTAAAGGATTTTTAATAGCATTTTTTGTGAGGCAGTCTTTTTCAAAGTTGCATTTAAAAAAATCACAAAGTGTCTTTATTTCTCTTTCAGTTTTAATGAATAGTTTTTTGGATATAGAATTCTTGGTTGGTAAGGTTTTTGTGGTTTTTCTTTCTTCACCCTGAACATTCCACTGCCCTCCAGGCCTCTATTGTTTTGAGGAGAAGTCAGCTGTTTATTTTGTTGCCTTTTTTTTTTAATTTCCCCTGCACAAGATGAATTGCTTTTTGCATGGTGCTTTCAAGGTTTTTCTTTTGTCTTTCAATATTTTGAGTATGATTTGTTGAGTGTGGCTGTTCTTGTTTTGTTGATTTTCAGATCATTGACAATAGCTGTTCTTGACAGTTTTGTCTGGCTTCATGATTGTGTTTTTGGGACTTCTCACCTCCTCAGTTTGTCTTAGCTGTGTTCCCCATGAATGTATATAGAGCATTCCCCACCGGCTAATGGACTTCTTGGTTAAGAGTTCTCATAGAGACCCATCAAGATAGTAGTAGAATATGTAGATGCTGTTTAAAAAGTAGAAATAGTGAGATGATTGTGCTTGTAAGATACTGTTGCAGACATTATCAACATTTAAAATCCATACTACTGATGCTAATATTAGTTTGCTAATAACTTTAATATCTAAACTTCTCTCACTGAGAGTGTAGTTTAGTTGGAAGAAAAAAAAGCAAGGGGTTGTCAAGTTAGGGTTGGATCCTGGTTCTAGGACAGTGGTTCTCAACCTCCTAATGCCGCAACCCTTTAATACAGTTCCTGTGGGTCGTGACTCACAGGTTGAGAACTGCTTTTCTAGGACTTACTAGGTCTGTGATTGACAGACTGTTAATCTCATTGATCAAACTTGTTTTCCCACCTTAAATTGGGTAAAATAAAACCTACTTTGTGGGTTATTTTGAAGGTTTAATATAACTTAGGTAAAACATCTGGCTCTTAGTAGATATTCAGCAAATATTAGTTTACCCTCTTGACAGGTTTGTTTTGGAGAGATAGTTTTGGTAACGTTTTCTTTACCAGATTTATCTCCTTACTTTACCTAGCTCTGCTTCTTATGTTTTTCTCTTCTTTTCATAGAATAATTTTGGTGCTTCATAGAGTAATTGAAACATATAATGTATTTTCCTCAAGAAGAGTACATTTTGAGCCCAGGTGCAGTGGCTCACACCTGTAGTCCTAGCATTCTGGGAGGCTTAGGCAGGTGGATTGCCTGAGCTCACAGGTTTGAGACTAGCCTGAGCCAGAGTGAGACCTCATCTCTAAAAATGGCTAGGTGTTGTGGCAGGTGCCTGTAGTCTCAGCTACCCTGGGGGGCTGAGGCAACAGATTCTCTTGAGCCCAAGAGTCTGAGGTTCCTGTGAGCTATAATGCCATGGCATTTTGCCAGGGGTGACAAAGTGAGGCTCTGTCTAAACAAACGAACAAAAATGAGTACATTTTGGTTGAATGTTCTTTGCAGATATCCAAAGCTTCCCAATATTTCATAGCAGTGTGTTGGTGGTATAGTAGTGAGTATTGCTCACAATACTGAGTTGCTTTCAGTATTTCATAATGATTCCCTTCCTAAACTTTAAATTTTATGTGCTCGGAAGTGACAATGAAACGTTTTACTGCCAGTTTGTGGTGAATGAGCTCATGTATAGATGGTCTGTGACTTACCGATGGTTCGTCTTATGTTCTTTTTACTTTGCAGTGGTACCCATATAGCCATTCTGATTTTCACTTTACCTTATCTGATACGTGAGAGATTTAACATTTTGTTTTAAAATAGGGTTTGTATTAGGTGATTTTTGCCCAACTATAGGTTAATGTAAGTGTTCTGAGCAAATTTAAGATGGGCTGGGCTAAGCGAGGGTGTTTCGCATATTAAGAATATTAAATGTATTTTTATATTCAGAATTTTCAACTTATGATAGGTTTAGTGGGATGTCACCTCATTGTAAGTAAGGATCAAATGTGTGTGTATAATGTACTGTATATAAGATCATCCTATGTAAGTTCTACACAGTGAGAGAAAGTAGTGTTACTTAGACATCCTCTGGCTGTCACCGAAAGGAGCAAAACGACATCTGTAATATACATTATCAAAGAATTTTCAAAGAAGTGTTCTTGACCTTGCTGGACCAACCTAGGAAGTTCTCTCCTGTGATATTTAGGTTAATAAGAAAGAAGTTTTCCTTACATCAGGTTTTAATGTCATCTTTAGTTTCTGGGGAGTCATGATTAGACTCTGGGACATCTAAATCTTCTTAATAATGGCCATACTGTCATAGGATTCCTAGAATCGACAAGTTAGTAGTTGTTCTTTCTATTATACTTACCTCTGGTGAAATATTTTATTCTAGAATGTTTTGCAGATATTTTTTAGTAAAATTTAAAAAATTTAATTTTTAGACACCACCTGATCCTTAGAAGCCTTTTATTTTCTCCTGAAGATTGTGTTTGTTGTGGATCATGTGTTTATCGAGATAAATTCCTGAAAATGAGGAACTTGGATAGGTGCACATTCTGCAGTATAGACACTGTGGAATTCAGACGTATAGGAAATCAAAATTCAGAGCTCATTTGTTGTAACGTGAAATCAGGAAGTCCCTGGTTAAAGGGTAGAGGGGATCATATAAACTTTTTATAGGCACATGCATTACACTTGAGCTGCCATTTGATGTCTGAAATGAGGTCTGACTTAGCAACTCACACACGCCAGTAACATACATGACACAGCCAAAGGATTGTGGTTCAATAATGGATTTTGTAAACGTCAAATGGTCTTTCAGCACCTACATTTGTTGTAAGCATCAAACATGTAATTATATATGTATGCGGGTCAGTCTGACTCCTGTACTTCTATTAAACACTGATATAAATGTGTCATTTGAGACAGAAACCTGTCCCTATAACAGCTTTATAAAAATGATTACTTTTTCTCCCTCAGGTTTAAAAAATTTTTGATAACTATCTCTGATAAAAAATTTTAGAAGAATTTTATTAAATGAAGTAGAAGTTTAGACTTTTATAGGGTGGATATCTTTTCTTGTACACTCAGCAAATGTTTGATAAATATCCCTGCCTGGCACTGTGCCAGCTCAGCGCTATGGCGGGTACCAACACGACCCTGGCAGACATCTTAGCCTCAACAACCATGACCCTGCAGTTCAGTGGGAGAGATAAAGGAAGCCCACAGTTGTAACAACAAGTACAAAGTGATCAGGGCCCTGGAGCTAGGAAGACTGGGAAGGGCGGCAGTGTTCTCTGACTTTGTGAGAAAGCTGCCCTCTCAACTCCAGGAATTCTCTCTACTTTGTACATCAACCCTGAATTAATTTCTCCAAGTCCCTGTTTCATAAAATCTACATTTATGTTTATGATTCCCCTACCCTGTGGGTGCCTGAAGGAGAGGAGAGAGAGGAATTTTAGGGGTAAGAGACTTGTTTAAGGAGAGTAACTTGGACAGATAGTGTAGTTTCTTGATTTGAGGGTTGGCCAGGTTGCAAGTGGTGTCCTAGCCTGACAGATGCTACTGGAACAGCTTGGAAATTTAGGATCTCAACAAAAATACATTGGAAATAATAGCTTGGAGGAGCTTGACAGTGGAAGCATATTAGATTGGAGGAAAAATACCATTCATGTGAATCAAGCCCTTGATACCAGATGTATGAAGAGCTACTGACACCTCATGGATGTGGATATTATGATTTTTGGTTACAGGGAATGAGTGTGCTTCTGTACTAGAGGATATATATGGGTAAGTATATAGACATAGGTAGTCTTGGCCCAAATTGATCTATGGGTTTAATCTCTGACAGTGAAAGTTGTTCAGTATATTCCCAGGTCATTTGAAAAATGAAATAAAGTTGAAGTGTATCTGTTCAGCAGAGTCACAAATTTGTCTTTCTGTGAGTATTCTGATTTTTTTTTTCTATAGAATTCTACAGATTGGACTTACTGTTAAGTGAAAACAAGGTAGCATTTAAAAGCGCATTATCCTTTTAAAATTTATACACACTGATTCAGGAAAAAACTCGTAATCATACTTTTTTTCCTTTGTGAAATAACAGTTCAGAGTGGAGTGTCAGGACCCATTGATTGGTAAATCTAGGTAAACCTAATTCCAGTGAAGAATTTTGCATAGTGCATTTTGGTTTTTGTGTATCTTTTGCTTTCTGGACCTGTGTGTGTATCAGCAAAATGGGTCGTTTCCAAAATCTATTTCTAAAATTAATCTTACTTTCTAACTTTTACACTTTTGGAATTATTCTTACATCAACATAAATGCACACACATAAACAGGGAAGTATCTTTTAAAAATCATTTGGGATTGATGAATGGGAAAGTACTGAAACTTATCTCAGAAATCAACAGAAATTGTAGAGTAGAAATAGAGAAAAATCAAAGTATAGAGAGTAGGAAATATGGAAGGATGTCTTAGACCTCCAGAGTGATTACACTCTCAAGTTTGGAGAATTAGAACTTAGAAATCAAAGGCGTGATGAGTAAAAAAGTATAAAATATTTATTTTAGAACCGATAAATTTAATATTTAAAGAGTAGCTTATTCTGGTATATAAGACAAGGCAATAGATAAATGAACCAAGCAAATTATAAATGATAACAATATATAGAAAAATGCTCTATAATAAAAAGTAAAAATGGTAACAGTGTAGTGATAATTTGTATTTACCAGTGCATTTGATATTTTAAAGAAATAACATCCAGGGATGCTGAGGTTGTATGGAATAAAGATACTTTATTGATGACACAGTACAGTTTTAGCGGATTTATGCTATGTTGTAATCTCTTTGCCCAGGTGTTTTAGTTCTTGAAATTTTTCCCTAGGAAGTAATTCAACAGAAGCAAAAAGGTATTTACTCCCAAGATCTCCATTTTGGTGTTATCTTTAATAGCAAAACAGTGGGAGTGCCTTTGTTGCCCTTTAACATAGACTAGTGAATTGGTCCTATGTTTTGACTGACAATAAAAATAATAATTTTTGCAATCCTGTGGAAACATGAAAAATGCTCACTATGTGTAAAAATGCAGCTGTGGTACAGAATATGCAATTATAACAATTTTTGTGAAAATACTTTTGTTAAGGTGGCAGCAAATGAGAATTTTAAATTATCTCCTAGATGGATTGAGCATTTTTTTCTGTGGCGCTTTGGTTAATTCAGCAGGCTTTGTTCTAGGTACTGTGGTAGGCCGTAGGCTTGCAAAATGCCTTAGGTCAGCGGTTCTCAACCTGTGGGTCGTGACATTAGGAAGGGCTGCAGCATTAGGAAGGTTGAGAACCACTGGCTTAGGTGATCTTATATGGTTCTGTAGATGGATACACCAATAGCCAACAACACAGTTTGACTCTAAGGACAACTTCAGAGATGGTATGATAGGAATGGGGTTGACCAGATCTTTGGAGCAGAGGCAGTCTAGGCAGAGGTGACAGTGCAAATGAGGGAGGAGCATTTGAGCTGTGGGTGATATGTGTGTTTCCAGGTTAATTTCACAGTGAGGGGCAGTTTTAGAGGGGTTTGGAGGACCAGGCCATGAAGGAGGTGCAGTCTTAGGGTGGAAGAGAACTGCTTCCTCTTTATTCCTGCAACTTCTTCATCTTACCCTGCACAGTGTGTATTATTTGTCTTGTTAGTCATGCCCCATTCTCTTAATTATTGAGCACTTTTGGTTGTCTGGCTGTTTAGCAAACATGAGGTAAGTGCACAGAATAAAAACAAATATTCGTCTGTGTCAGTTTGTGTATTTGCTGTTGTGGTCAATGTATGAGATTGTGCAGTGAATCACTGGCAGAAATTAGATTTTTTGACTCCTGATCCATGAAACCAATTTTTTTCTGCATTTTTCTGCTGAGCTATAGATCACGCTGAGTATACACATATTTGTGGGTAACGTAATTGTATGTGGTTGAGGAACATGTTTCATTGGATATTATAGGAAAGCATTTTGTGTATGATTGAGTGTTTTCTGTAATTCTGCTGTTTATTCTTTTTTTTAAAGCATCCAGTGTAGAATAAATAAAGGAATGTATCAACAGTATATCTATTAGACATTAATGTCAGGCAAGCTCACTGTGTTTTTCTGTTTTGGTCTGTTGATGTCCATGCTACTGAAGGCAAACATCAGTGGTTATTAGGTGTTTTATAAGATCTTATTTAATGCTTTCATAAGGAAGCACAGATATTACTGTTTCTCAAATGTGTTTTTTAATATTCAAAAACCGTATTTTGGGGTAATCGCTTTTCTTTTTCATCCTGCATGTTTTATGCATTTAAAAACATTCTGGAAAGGGGTCCATAGATTTTACTAGATTGCAAAGGCTCCCAGCACACAGAAAAAGTTACGAACCACCCTCCTTCATTCCCCACACGCAAAAGCCGGGAAGAAACCACCAGGAACATCAGAAATTAGCAGAGTTTGGAATTTCTGCTGTGTCTCATAGGAGAGCTCTGTGGATGAAGCATTTAACTTCTCATTGTCATTGCCTATATTATAAAATGAATGTAATATACCCATCACAGACTTGGGATGAGGATTAAAATGTAATATATATACCTGGTAGAGTAGCTGGTACATAGCATAGATGCTGTTGCCTCCCTCAGTCCTAACTCTTACCAGAAACTGGCCGTGTGCCCTTGGGCAAATTTTTTAACATTTCTTGATCTTTCTTATGTATTTATCTAAACTAACGGGACTTAGACTTGACTGTTTCTTCTTCAACTAAAAAACCCTGTGATTATATATAAAACCAGCATTTCCTTTTTCAACTTAGAATACTTGGTCAGGTAAGCTGAAGGACTTTGCTATATTTGTCTTCATGTGGCCCTCCTGAAGGGAACATGGTACTTATTCTCTTGATGAAAGACTTGCGTGTATCAAGGGGCATTGTCTTTCATTTCTATGTCACCTAGCTTTTCTTTACCACTTTTCTTTCCTTAAATGTTTGCCAGTCACCTTTGGTTGAAACTATGCTGTTTATCAAAGATCATAACTTAAAAGGACAATATACTTAATTGCCTCAAATACCAACCAGAGTTACACTTAACAAGCCTCTCTCTGGGATTGTGTTGTAGGGATCCTGCTTCAGGTCTGATAAAATTGATATTCTTAAATATTGCTACTGGTCATCCTCTCTCCTTAATCATCACTTCTGATCGCTCTTTAAATCTCATTTATTCCACTGTTGAGAAGGCCATAGGATTGGTTGGTTGTATGTAAATTAGAGAGGGGGTGTAGTCCTGATAGAGGCTTATAATAAAGTGGGAGTGTATAGTCAGGGTTCTTGATTGCAAAGAGTGGAAGCAGACTCTTTAGCTCAGCGAAAGAATTCATTGGAAGGGTATCATAGTGCTTGCATAATTTCCGACATGGGTAGATATCTGCGTTTAAAAGACACTTTGGAAAGAGGAGAAGCCGTGCAGCCAGAACATGGAATATTACTGCCCAGGAGCAGCTTGGCACCTTTGACCCCAGTGAGAACTGCAGTGGGTACTGGCCTGGTCATGCCCTGGACAGAGTTCAGGGAGGGCAAGCATCTGTCCTGCCTGCCCTGAAGGGCTCACACAAAGGTGGTTTCCCCAACCCTAGGGCAAGGATTCTGATGCTGGGCAGCCAAAGGGAGATACAAACCCAAAGACAGATGAATGTTTTCTACTGATGGGTGCAGGTGTTGATGAAACTGCTTATTATCTGGGTGTTTGTGTGCCTGCACGAGTGGGCAAGAATATGCCTGCTTTCTGGAAAAGGGATCCTGTCTTTCATCAGAGTCCTGAAAAGGTCTTTGATCCAGAAGGAGTTAAGAAACACTCTATAATAAAAAGATTTAACTGTGTTTGAATCTTTGCTTTTCCACCAGGTGGTGCAAATCTTTTCTGATGTTCATAGAAGTTAAATTTTCTTAAAAGATAAGAAAAATTTAAAGCTATTAATAAATCATTTTCTCTCTTTAAGAGTTCATTCAGATCTACCGTACAACAACGAAGAGTTGTTGATTTGATTCTTGCTTTCCTTCTGTCTTCAGTAAAGATTTATGTGGACTTGTATCTTTTTAAATAATTTGTTATAGATCTAATTTACCTGTAGATTTTTGAGGCTGTACTATTTTTTTGCATTCTTTATTGAAAGAAACTATATTGACTGGGAAAAATAGTAGTGTATTCAATACACTAATTATGTCATGCTTTTTATAGAGCAAGAAAAATTATTTTTATAACTTTTTGCTTGATGCAGAAAACTTCTGTCACTTAAAGTTTTCAAGATAAAAGTCACGTCCTGATACTCTTGTTTTGAAATGTAACTGCAGTGACAAGAGAAGGTATACTTAGTGGATCAGGACCCTTGATTAGATTTTCAGTATGTCCCCAGTAGTAACAACGTGGGGTAGTGGCCTTGTAAGCAAACTATAAATATTTCATGGCCAGGTTAAAGACAAATAAGATTGCTTTTTGAGTTCAGTTATGTTTTAAAATTGTCCTAGACTTGGAAGTTTTTCTGCTCGGAAATGCTTTGAATCATTTTTTTGAAAAGTATTTGAATACATATGCTAAATTTAGTTAAATATTACATACATACACATTAGCATAGCCATTTAAAATATGCATTTCTAAAGTAAATTTTTAACAATTCAAAGGTAGTTTAACATTTAAATTTGGCCATTTCATAGTGAGGATGTTTATACAGATGGTTGGTTAGTTACAGTTTTTATTTATCCCTAAAAACAGTTTAAAATATTCCATGCCCCAAAGCTCAGAGCCATGCTGCATGTCTAGAGTTTAAGTGAGGACTTATTAAATAAAGATCTTTTTTGATATTACTTGTGATCTGCCCTTGAGGAGTGTCCTAGAACAATGTTTTTCAGACATTACTGCCCCTTTAAGGAGGGAAAATTAACCATTAATTTAAATTTAATTTCTGTCTAATGAAAAGAGTTAAATACTAAGGAATAAGATTTTGTTGGGTAGGGTTGAAATGTGAACGGTCACAAACCCTGGTAGTAGCTAAGATAATTTTTCGTTCCCATGAAAAGCTGTTATCTTTCTTCCGTTGGGGTGATCCCATGTAGAAAAAGTAGTCTAGGCTCAGCTATACTTAATATGGTGGCTTCATCTGGCCTGTCTAGAATAAAGTGAATGGCTGTGTGTCCAAGGAACTCCAAAAATGAGTAAGTTCCTTTATTTTCATTTCCAATTTGATTATTTCTTCTTTCTTGTGTTTAGGAGGAGAGAATAAAACAAAATTATATTTTCATCTGTTTTGTCTTAAAGTTTGTGTTTTATTGAAAAAATGTGTACACTGGTAAGGTCATGCTTTTCTTGCATTTTTGTAAAAAAGCAGAGTAGATTATTGAAAATGGGCTATCTAGTCCAGTTTTCTCATTTTATGCCTAAGAAACAACTTGAGGTGATGATACAGAAAAGATAGAACTGTCAGTAGCAGAATAATGTCTTGAATCTAGATAATCTGACTTGAGAAAGGTTTGCAGAGAATTGCCTCCTTCAAAGATAGTAACAAATTTTAGTTTTATTTATTTGGATAAAAGTTATAAATAAAGAACTGTGGATCTGGTCAGTCCGTACATCTGCTTTTTTCCTCTGAGTTGTTCACGGTTTGCTCTATCTCCTTCTCCTCCCTTCCCCAAGCAGACTTCACATCCCTTCACTACCATGCTTGCCTTGGCATTCAGCTGTACAGCTAACTTACATTTGCTTTGTGGAAAGGCATCTCTTTATTTTCTGATTCTAAGGCCTCTGTGGCTATTTAGATGAGTTGTTCCAAACACTAGACTAATGAGATCAGCAGGGCAATGGAATGTTGTGTAGACTTTGGTTTTCTTTTAGCACATTCAGCTTCATTCCTAACCCTGGTCATCTACTGGGCATTTTTTTTTTTTTCATACAAAAGGTCAGAAGTTGGATTGGGTGAATCTGTGTGTGGATCCAAATACGTCGTCCATCTGGAAGAAGCAGTTCTGCTCCTGGGTCCTGGGAGGGTCCGCTATATTGCTTAGTGGATGGACAGAGCTTTGTTCCACAGGAAGCATTGGCTTCTGATACATTAAATTAACCTGAAAGGAAGGTGGAGCATGTTGGGATTCATGTGGACCTATCAGGGCAGGTTTATTTGTGTATTTCCTTTAACATCTCATGAGTTAGACACATTTGTAAAAGGGCTATCAGATGGCAAAGCATCCCAGGATTACTGTGTTGTAGTACACTGTGAATGCTATCTCCTGAGATTGTGCAGGGGGCATAGCCATGAGCCAGCTCATAAATTTCTTCAGTAAATTTATGTTGAATTAGTGCTTGGTAATGAAGCATACCCCTCTATGTGAAGGGATCGTTTGTTAGACGGAATTGACCTTGCAGGCCTTGTTAACACAGTGATCGCAGCAAGTAAATACCTTTTTATAACAAATCTCAGACCTCATTTATTAATAATTAAATGATGAACAATGAAAACTGCATTATAATTTTAATAGTGCATGCCTAAAAAAATGTTCTTCTTTCACTTCCATACCTGTGCCAACATCCCTAATAAAAATTTGATAATGAGTATATCCAAATACTGGGAAGCTATACTTTATAATTGTCTTTGAAATTTCAGCCATTTGAAATCCAGCTGTTTATATTTTTAATACTAAAATTTTGTTATTAATGTATGTGCTTCTCAAAAGAGTGTTAAGTTTGTCTTTTTTGAAATATCAAGAGAAGAGATGAAATATATGAAATTTAAATCTCCCAGAATTGATTGAGAAAAATTTTTTAGTAATTTTAGCAGTATAGAAACTAACACAAAAAATGATTGCCTTGGATGGTCCAAGTATATGAATTATTTTGTACCTTTATGATTGTGTTTAATAAATATTTTTATGTGTTTGTAAACAATTTCATATTCTAAATGGGAATAGTAGTCTAAAAATTACCCATCTGGGAGGCTGGATATGGTGGTTCACGCCTCTAATCCCAACACTTTGGGAGACCAAAGTAGGAGGATTACTTGAGACCAGGAGTTTGGGGCCAGGCTGGGCACTATAGTGAGACTCCCATCTCTAGGAAACATAAAAAAAATTAGCCAGGCCTGGAGGCATGTTGTCACAGCTACTAGGTAGGCTGATGCAGGAGGATCACTTGAGCCCATGAATTTCAAGTTACAATGAACTGTGATCATACCACTGCACTCCAACCTTGGCAACAGAGCAAGATACTGTCTCAAAAACAAACAACCCCCCCCCAAAAAAAAAACAAAACAAAAACATAATTAATCACGTGGTAATAATTATCTTCTATATATTTTTAGGAATAAATTAGGCCAGCAATTATTGAGTTCTTACTGCATTTTTGGACCTGTCCTAATCTCATCTGATCCTTCAAAAAAAAAAAAAAAATCCCGTGGCAGGTTGGTACTTTCTTTATCTTGTTTGCTAAAGAGGAAAACTAAGGCCTACAGTGGTGAGAAGCCACAGTGAATGTTGACACAGAGATTGGAGTTAGAATTCTGGTTATTTTATCAGTACTTTTATACCATCTTGCTGCTTTGTTACGGGTATAAAATACTATTAGTAGTTTTAGCAGTCCTTTATGAATTAGTTCACAGCAACAATTCTGAATGCCTACAAGATGTGTGTAGGTTTTATGAAATTTAATTTTGGGGGTGTGCTAGTGTAAACAACCTTTCTAGGGTAGTGTGCCAGAATGCTAAAAGATTGTGGAGTTTTAAACAATTGGAGGCACTTTGCCAGGATCGTTGTCAGAGGAATAAGGAAGTTGTATGGCTGGCCAGACGTGGAAATAGTGTTTTTGGAAGGCATCCTTGGGCAAATGGAGGAAACAGGTATGACGGCATGCTCACTGGGTGCCAGGAGCTGTGCTGGCCACTGTCACATGTGCTGCTGCCTGGTAACTTGCGCGGTGCTGGGCTCTAGGCATCCTGGGTCACTTGTCCCAGGTCACACAGCCAGGGTCCAGGGCTGCTGCTCAGAAGCAGTCTTGTGTCCCAAACTCTTCCTGCTCACTTACTGTGCTGATCACAGTTGCAGTTCAGCCTTCCCTCACTCTGCTGCCTTCTCTTCTATCCTTAAGTCTCTTAGGCACTTCCATGCCTATAGCTTATTCCTGTGGATACATCCAGTAGGAATGTATCATTTATTACTATCTCCATTGTAAGAGGTCCCCTGTGGTCATGGGACACTCTTAAGTTTTCTCAGTAAGCCAGCTGGGAAAGAATTCCAGACTCTGGCTTTGGATTCACTGAACTTGTCTACTCAGATCAGTACCCTCATTGCTTTTTCATTTCTGAGTACTGAGCAGTTTGCACGACTTTGGAATGTGACTAGAAACCCTCTGAGCTTGTGAGTGAGCCACGCGCTCCACTCTTGCAGTTCCCACTTAGCAGTTAGGATATCTGGGACCGCCTTTTCTTGACCAGCTTTTGTTCTTGTAGGGGTTTGTAGCTTTGCCAAGTCATTCTGTTCATCAGGCATGTTCATTTCAGCCCGTTCTTTGTCCCCCTTAAAAAGTCAGAAGTTTTAGGTGCCACAGGGTCCATTGGGTAGAGCAGGTGGGCCGTGGCAAAGGGTAAGGCTGATCATGGGAAGGTACCCCAGTCCGTGAATACTGCCTATGACAGAGGCGCCACAGTCAGCATTTTCTCTTTTACGTAAGGGATGGGAAATTTGCTGGAATAAAGAACGATGATTGTATGTTTCTGAACTTTGTTACCCAGATATTAAATGATCATTTAGGATCGAGACGAGATGACATGTATCCTCAATATTCCATCCCTCTATAAAAACCTCTTGGCCTTCCAACCAAAAATGTCCACTACCCTTCCCCAAATCATACTTTTTTTCAAGATGCTGCTTGTGAATCACAGGATATTTAAAAGCACACACAGTCTATTATTAATGATAACCTGGATTCACTCTCTGTTTGAACATTCAACATTAAGGTCTGATAAAAGGTGCTTGTTTAAAAAAACACTTTTCTAGTTCAGTTAAAGACCTCTAGGTCTCTAGGTCTCATAACCAGATTTTCTCCTTTTTAATATTCTTTTAAGTAAAAACGTCCTCAGTCTTTGTGACGCTTTCTTCCCAGGTGCTGGCTCACTTTAGAGCAAACCAGTGAAGGTGTCCTTCTGCTTGGGGACATTTTTGTATTATTTTCTCTCCACTGGTCTGTAAAATTCCAACCAAAATCAAGCCTTGAAGTGTTTATGTGGCATCTACTGAGCACACTGGCTGCTTAATGCATATTGTTGTGATGTTAGTAAAAGAAAATGTTAAGGTAGCTATTCACTGTGCAGTATGAGATTTTAGATTTCAGCGTATAGCTGACTCGTGGTTCATGAGAGGAGCATAAACCAGAGATGAGAACACAGCAAACCATGTGCACATCGGGGGAGGGGAGAGAGTAGGGTGACCTCAAACCCTTATCACGGGGTTTAGGTTATCAAATAATATTAGATGCTTTGGAACACGTGCTAAAATGTAGAAGTCTATATTTTTAGTACATATTAGTTTGAGATCGGTGGTATTTATTGTGGCAAGATTCATCCTATTTAAGTTGAAGAGTAATTGGGGCACCCCATCGTGAGCAGCCTTCTTCCTCTTTGCGTCCACACTCCTGTCTAAGATTGGACACCTGGGGGACTCAGCGCCTCGAGGAAGAGGGTCTGGGTGGTATTTGAGCTCCTCCAGGAGCTTGTATGCTGACTGTGCTGGGTTTCCGTCCCCAGGTGTCTAAGACCTTGTGTGAAGAGGAGACCATCGTTTCAGTTGCTCTGTGTGAATCACTTGCTTCTCTTTAAATGATTATGGGATATTAAAATTCTAGCAAGGGCTCTTAGATATCTAAACTTCACCCAGTTCTCTGTTCATGAATCTACACAAATAGCCAAAGAAGATATTTTTCTGTCTGCTTGCTCAGATAATAAATGCTATTTATATGTAGAAAGAAAGATGAAAGGACGATTTACAGATGACTCAAGGTTATTTAAAAACAAATTAAATTTGTGGATTTCCAACTAATAAGCTTATACTTTGCTGGCAAGTTTGAGTAGTTTTATTAAACAAGCTTCCTTCTTCTAGCATGCCCTATTTAGGATTTCAACAATTTTTATTATGTAATGAGGGAATATTTCTTGTGTCGTTTTTCTTCCTTTTTTGATGTAACATGATGAGAAAGAGTTGGAGTTCCGTGACTGGTTCACAATGTTCAAATTAGGATGAAGAATAACAAAGTATTCACTGGGTGAATGCGGATGCGTGGCTGGTGCTGGACGGGTGAGCTCTGGGGTGGCGTGCACCTGTCCGGAGGAGCAGAGCCTCCTGTCTGATGGCTCAGTTCGCACCTTTGTAGCCTGTCCTTGTCCTGGCATCATTACCTGTGTCAACTCTGAGGCACCTACTCCCACAACCCAGTGGAAAGACCTCTGTATTAGGAAACCACAATTAGGCTTGGCATCTGGACTTTCACCCATACTCTCAGGGTGCTAGATAGCTTTACATTCTCACCCGTGAATACAGAGAGGATTGTGCCTGCCCTTCAAGGCATTGTAAAGATTAAATATAATTATTCAAAAAAGGAGCTGGCCAAGGCCTCCCCCCCACCCCCATCCCTTTCCCTGAAGAACCCTGAGCAGCTTCCTTTTCCTTCAGGGTAAGCTGCTTCTCCCTCCATAGTTACAGCTGGTCCCGCTGCAGGTGCCTCTCCTTCCAGCCTCCAGCCAGATGGGTCATTTGTTCATCTACACAGGCTGTGCCCCCTTTTGCTCTCAAGTCCTTGCCCTGCTCTTCCATGGTCAGGTGTGCTCTGGCTCTTAGTCTCCATGTACTGAGATGCTCTGTTGATGAAGCCAGAAATTCTGGGAGATGGCATCTGGAACCACAGGCAGGTGCTAGATGCACCTACTGCTGCTGGGTTGGCTGTTGCTTTGAGGCCTGTTCACTGGATACCATGTGTGTGCCACAGACACAAGTGCACGTATATATTTTGAAATAAAAATTAGGAGTGCAGGGTATGTACTTCACTGTGTGGATCTTACATGCATATGTTCTTTCTCTCACAACGAGAAACGTTGTTCTCAGCGACTCCAGGAATGATAGAGTTACTTATTTGCTTCATCCCATAATATACTCATAGAAGTTTCAGAATACAGGGTGTCCCAAAAGTTACCCCTAAGTTCTCCACACATAGGCAGAGTTGAAAATTGCAGGTAAAGGTACCTTTATTACAAACTATCCATCACAATACCCCTGTCTGTATTTTTCAGTGTTTCTTTTTTTTTTAATCCTTAGATGATGTCCCACTAGGGAGATGGTGGTTGAATGAAGGTGATTTAATGTCATTTGTTCCTCTGTGTGTGGTTGTGCCATAACCCAATACATATGAAATACACTTTCCACTTGCTGCATTTTATGGTTGATTTTTAGAGATTGCTCTTAAAAAATATTTTAATAAATGCACAAAATATTTCTCTGGTTCCAAAGTGAAATCTAGAAAACAAGATATTGGAAGAAATTCATCTTCTATCTTTGTCCTCTCCTCTCTAATAAGTAACCATTTAAAAATATTGTGGATTATCCTTCTGTTGTTGGCTTTACTGTGTATATGTATGTGATGTGTGTAAGTGTGAATGCTATATTATTTATAGATAAAACATACATTTGCAGGTGTTTATAAGTATGTGTGTATTTCCAAAGTAGAGGAAACTAGTTATACGTGTTAATGTGCCAACTCTACCCATTTTTTCTTCCCTAGGGAAAGGAGATTGCACTAGAGGGTGATGCATAAATGGATATTACTAAAATTATTTAGATCTGTTGACATTTTTGTTATTTTTTAACCTTCACAAACTCTTACTCAGTGTGGTTTTTACTTTTCGTTAGCTTTTCTTTCCATAGTTACACTTGCCCATAGTTAGATTTTAGCAGTCTTGGTAGAGAACCTCTATGGCTTTCTGAAAAATTATTCTTTTATATAAACTTGCCCAGGTGAGTTATGGGAGGAACCGTCCTCACCAGTTTCAGAATGAGTTCAAACACTGTGGGGGGACTTTCCAAATGAGGAAAGCATGCCATGGTGTGTGGTTAGCCAGTACAAAGCTACCAGGCTGCAACAGCTGTTGCTAACTTGTGAAACAGGCCTTTAGGTTAAAAGCAGTATTTGGAAACTTGAGTTGCATTTGTTCATGGCTTTAGAAGGAATAAAGAAGTGTCTTTTATGATATTAAATCCATGCTCTTTCGCTCTCTCTCTATACACATATATAGACAAATTATAAATGTATATATATATTTTTTCTTACTCTAGATTACGTCTAACAAGGACATGTGTCTAAATAATGAAATGCATCTTACCAAAAGCACCCTAAGAAAGCAAATTTTAAACATATTTAAAGGGCCACCTAGGAATAGCTCTGTGAGGCAGGGTGCAATACTTAAGAGTCTTCAGTAATACATTTTAACTTTCTTAAACATTTTTTGCAAAAATTAATGTCCTAAATATACTGCCCATAGTACATAAAAGTTACAATTGTGTCTGAACCTTACGTATTTAAAGTTATTTGGTCAGTTAAAAAAAATTGTAATTATTTGTGAAGAAGGGTATTAAGAGGTGGCATACATTGAATATCTACTATGTATCTATTGTATTACGTGAGTTATCTCTTTCAGTAATTAAAACTATCTCGTGAGGCAGATGTACTACTGATGATTTTATGTTTTGCGATGAAAGAAGCCGAAGTATGGAGAGGAGAACTGCAGCTTGCTCCCTGCAGCTCACAGGTGCAGAACCAGGAACTGTGCCTCCATTTCTCTGAAGGCCCTTGCTATTCTCAGTACACGTTGCCTCCACTTCCTTTCTTGTCTTAAAACAAGACCGAAGGACCTCATTTCAGTAGATTGAAACACACGGACCACTTGTAAACTAGAAATTGGGGTTGATGTGACAGTTGTTCCTGTGCATGTGAAAATGGTTAGGAAATGTTACCTTTTGAAGATGTGCTAACAGTTGCCCAGAAAGTAATTTCTTGGGGTGGGGATGGGGATTCTCATCATCACAGTTTTTTAAATAATTCGATCTTAGTTTTCAGAAAAGCTGTGTAGTTCCAGTAATTGGACTATTTACTTTCACACTTCACAGCTATAATTTTCTCCAGATCAGAAGACTTTCTGTACAGCTGCTTTAATTTACATCTCTGTTTGGGGGAAAATCTAAAACATGTGTCCATAGTATACAGAGTTTCAGTGTAAAGATTAGCAAAAGACAAGGTAAATACCAGGTGGCCATAAAGTTTGTGTACCGTTTAAAATAGTGTGTGATTGAAAATTACACATAAACTTTACAGGCACCCTGTATTTCCTGATACACTAGTTTTTTTTGGTATAGGGATATGTTATGACATATCTAGCCACATTTTACTTACTGCTTTAGGGTGTCCTGTCAGTTTGTGGTTTATTTAACAGAAGAATGGAGTTTTCTTCTAATCAGGTAAGAAGAAAAGCTTACTTGACAAGGGTTAAAAATAAGAGAAGCAGCATAGAAATGTGTCATAAGCTGTGGGAAAGTATTTTATCATAAGAAAACACCATTAACTGTAAATCAATCCAAATGTTAAGATGTAACAGAAAAGCATAAACAAGTGTCAGTGAGTCTCAAGAGGCAAGAGACCACTAGAAATATTCTAAGGCCCTGGGGAGATGGGGCGGGGGAGGGGTGCTCACTCTACAGCCCTGGGTAAGGGCAGAATTGATTTCCTGTCTTGACTCAGCCCAGAGTGGGGGTGGGGTGGGGTGGGGTACCCTGTGAGAGGGTTACTGCTTCAGCTAGGGCGTGTGCAGAGAGGTAAGTAAACACCAACTTTCCTTTCTCAGTCTTATTCATTTCTACACCGTACTCCCTAAGTAGGAAATGACGTCAGGATACAAGAGATGAACATGCAAAACTCTGTTGTGGGTGGTTTTCAGTTCTTCCAGAATAAGTGCTGTCAGGGCAAACACGTTGGTGCAGAACGATTGTCCTGTGTTTAAGGTCATAATTTTTTTCCATTGAGACTCTTACAAGTAGGATTAACCAAAAGGGCATGTACATTTCATCCTTCTCCGTGTAGAAACATGAGATATGAAACAGTGTCAGAAAAATGGATTTCCTTTCCTTTCTTCATGTAAAGTTACTATACCTGATAGCCAGTAGTTTCAAGCTCTTGGTTTATAGCCCTCAGCAACATAGGAAAAGTGCGCGCTCTGTATTCTTTTACTTTAATCTGGCAGGTGTGGTGCCATATTTCTGATATATGTGGGAATATTATATCTGATTCACTCATTTACCTGGTGATTTGGTAAATAATTGGATTGATACCAAGATTTGTGCTAGGAAATTATGGTGTGAAGAACAGTCTGTATCTGTATCTCTCTCCTCTGCCAACGCGGCATGCCATTTCTGAATATATGTTTATAAATGAAAATTTGGAAGATCCTCATACGAAAATTATAGGCACTCATAACTGTCCTTTCCGAAATAACTACTATTAATAATTAGGTACATTTCATTTATATGTATTACATGTGTATCTAAACTATAGAGATGGACACTTACACACGTGAATATACACTCGTGTATGAGTGTACATTTTTGAACGCAGTTGGCATCATACAGTATGGATTTTATCATGCTCCCCCTTATCTATCATTAGTGTTTCTTTAAATTCCTTATAAACAGTCAGTTTCAGATGACTTCATAATACTACATCACATGACTTTACCATAATGAATGTTCTCTTGCTGTTGTGTGTTTGGTTTGTTTTAACTTTTATCTGGTGATTATTGTAGAACCCTTACTTTCTTTCACTTTTTTAATTGACATAGATAATTTGATGACTGCATATTATTTGACCAAAATTGATGTGCTCCTTGTTCATTAAAAAACCTGAGCATTTGAGAACCTAATTCAGAATTGTAACATTTATTTTTATATTTATCCTACACTATTTTTAAGAAAAAGTTCTCTACCTTTCAAATACTTATTTTAGAAAGTTTATCCTTGTTAGATTTCATTTGCTCAATTTTCATTTACTCTTGAAATGGAGATTGAGTATCTTCATGCTAGGTAGTATAACAAGATGGACTTGTTTCTGCTCTCGTAGAAATTTCTGCCTGCTAGGAAAGTATGATATTGAATAATTATATAAATTATAGTAGAATTACACTTGTAATGAATGTTATAAATCAAATCAACAGTATGCTGTTGGGATGTATACTTGAGTCTAAACTGGAAAGAAAAGAGAATTCTCCAATTAAAATCACTATTACTAATTTTATTATTCTGTATTGTTTTTATTTAAAATAGAAAACTACCATATTTTGTTTGAGAGCTGCCACAAGCCAGAAGATAAAACACGGATACTTTATTTATGTTTTTTCTCTCACAAAATACCCAATCTAGAGGAGAAGAGATCATTAATCCTTTCGGTTGAATATTTTACTTCTGAGCTAGAATTCTGAGCTAACAAGTTCAGGGTATAAATTGAGTTATTTCTACCAGCGTCCTGGATTTGAAGCATGAGATTTTATCATCCTGATTAAAAATGGCTTTCCTTGCCCACAAAAGCAAGTTAAATAAAATAAGCAAAATAATATGGTATAGATTAACCTGCTCAGTCCATAAAGTCCAAGGCAAGCATTTTATTAAGCCAGTCCTGTTTATAAAGTGAGTATAGTGAGATATGGATGTTTTCTGGGGAGGCTGTACATGGAATATTCATGGAAAGGGTGAACTATTATTTGTTCCTATTATGCATGTGGTTACTCAGTGTATAGGTAGCAGAAGTCATATATTGGATTAAGAAGGCGGTGGTTCTGGGAGTCCACACTAGGTTGAACTTTTATCTGGTGCAAAGGTTGGAATAAAAACTGAGATTAAAAAGGAATTAGTTAGTGAAGAACCAGAAGTGAAGAGTTCAGGTAGAAAATAAAGGGAAGAATTCAGGTATAAAATAAGTTTCAGTGCCCTCAGGATTTATTTGGAGGTGAAACAGGATCAATAAACTGCTGGTAGGTAGCTGTGTGACATAAGATTTGAAGATGAAGAAGGTGTCTTGAACTTAGATTTGTTGTGTGGAGCCTTAGACCGAGGGAGTGTGGTGTTCTTAAAGAAGAAAAGTAAAAAGGTTAAAGTAATAAATGTCCAGGTTTCCTTCAGTTAACTTTGTAGTGGTTAACATTTTACTACATTTGCTTTATCTCATATACATACTGTTTTTCTTTTTGTTGTTTTTTCACCCATGGTACATTTGAAAATACTATAGAGTAAAGCTATCAATTTTTTAAGTTGATTTTATATATGGCTTCCTTACTGAATTCTTATTCATGCTTACATGTTCAGTTGATTAATTTTTTTTTATTTGACTGGTTAGAATATCCTATCCGCTGCAAATAAAGTGATTTTGTTTTTTCCTTTACATTTTTTAAAGATTTTTTTCTTATTGCATTATCCAGGGTTTAGTGAAGTATTAAGCAGTATCACTGATAAAATACTGACTTTCATGGGATGACTTCTGATAGTTCACAGTTAAATGATTGCAGTTAACCTCTCATGGACATTCCTTATATAGTTTCAGTAATCATCTTTTAATTATTACTTTCCAAGTATTTTCTAGGAATGGATGTGGAATTTTTATCACTGGTTTGGCTTAATATGTTTGTATAGTAAATTCTAGGAATAGATTTTTCTGATGTCAAGCTATCCGTACATTCTTGAGATGGATCCAAGTTGATGATGCTATTTTAATCATTTCATATATTTTGGTGCTAATGTATTTGAAGTGAATTGGTAAATGTAGATACAGTTGTGACTAATGAAATACAGGTGTATTTAAAAGTATTGCTGTTACATATTTTTATTAGTAGTATGTTTCCTAAATCAACAGATAATAATAAAATATAACTACTGTCACTTGGAGAACTATAGAAGTCTATGTTAAGAAGAGGTCTTTACTCTGTCTCTTAAAAAAAAAAAAAAAAAGAGGTCTTTTAAAACGGTTAGCAGCCAGTGATCTAGTTCTTTAAAATACACATCTTATTCTCATTCTTGCCCTCTTTGTAGTTTTGAATGTGGATATATTGGCTAGTGGATGATCTTGATGCTAATCTGCAGATCCTTCAATCTCAGACAGAGGAGGAACTTGAGGTTTATCTCAGTTGTCCTATTTCTCTGTTTTCATGGACTGACCAAGACGATGCCTGTGTTTAGACTCTCATGAAGTAACTTGTTCTAAAGCTTCACTATCAACTGCATGTCTTCTGACTTTAGTGCTATGGAACATTCTAGTTAGTAGTATTTTCTAGTATGTTCAGCATTGGTGAAAATGTTTCTTCCTTCAACATTTGATATGGTAACTCTTTTTAAGCAGATTAATAAATACAAAATTTAGTAACTTTGGAAAATGGGAGGAGAGTTGGTATTTCTTCAGAATCCCTTCTAACAATAATCATCATACAATAATTACATAATGTGAAGAATATTAGCTTTAGAATACATAAATCCCTACAGCCAGCACATTGAATTATCACATCAATGTGTGTTAGTGTGTTAAGGGAGGAATCTGGGTAATCAGATTGATTACTTAACTTGTATTACCTTTTGTATCTGTTTTGAAATGTGCCTTTGTGTGTCTGAGAGAGATGGATGTATTCCTTCCTCCTTTCTACAGAATCCATGAGTCTGTCTGTATGGATTCTAGAAAGGAGATCATTGTAAAAACCAAAATGCTATAACGTAAGGGGCTTTGATCTAAGAACATTTGCCAGTGTCAGTATTGCCGGTAATTTGGAAAACGTGCAAAATTCATATATATTGTATATATATATATAGTGCTTGATCGTAATTCTGAAAATGTGTTTTGAAAATACCATTCATCCAGTCATGTGTTTAGAGAAATAGAAATAGCCGATGGTATCATTTATGTTTTAGGTCCACTCTGAAGTTGGCTGCCAGTTTTGACTCTTAGACTCATTGATCTCATTACTGAAAAGAACCTGGATAATGTTGGTTCAAAATACTTTTTTGTCTTGGAACAAATATTGTGCTAGACGTGAGGGATATAAAACTGAATAAAATGTAGCTTTAGCCTGGAAGACCAACAGGCTGAAGTAATAGTTTACTTTGGGGTAGCAAGTTCTGGATTGGAAACTTCAGGCAAAAGCTGAGTTATCCTTGTTTTATAGCCGTGGTTCCTGCAGGGGAGACAAGGCCCAGGTACATACAGCTCTGTAATGATAGTGGCTTTGCTGGGACTAGACTCTTACTCTCTTGACATATGGCACACCAAGTTGACCTGTTAAGCTTTGACAAAGAAAATTTTACCAAGTCTGTATTTATTTGGTGCCTTGCTCTAAGCAGTTAACAGTTGTTTTTTTGAGATGTGTAGACGTTCCTTCTTTCTTACCCCATATTTTTATTATGGCAGGTGTAGGGTAGGAATTCCCACTAAATATTTGGAACCAAAAGCAATTAATGAATTGAGTAATTTTTAATGCACCTGTGTTGTTTAACATCCTATCCTCTAACCCTAGACCTCAGGATGAAGGTTTAGATTCTTTTCATGGCACTGCGTCCCTCATCTATCTGGCTTCTCCTACCACATCCCTTGTGTGTTCTTTGTTTTACACTTGAACTTCAGAAACACTGAATACCTGCTGGCCTGGGGTGGTTCTTGCTTACTGTGCTGTTTCTAGCCATCATGCTTTGCCCTGAACTCAGGATTCTTTTTCAGCTGTGTACTGACATTCCTCCTGAGATTCACCTCTGGTCTCTGGGTGGCATACTCTCTCCCAGCATACAGGGGTGGTCAGGGCTAGGCTGCTGAAGGTACAGCTCTCACCCTGGACATGCTTCCTGTATGTCTGTCCCTAAACTACAGCATATCTAGCACATGAACAGGTACATAGTAAATGTTTGCCGAATAATTAGTTTTAAAATTTACCTTTTTATCAAACAATTAAAAAATGTATGTGCACTCACCCAGACATATTTTAAAAAATTCACTGATTTTTCTCTTGTATTATTGTCCATGTTTTGGATTCTTTGTTTTTTTCTTGGAAGAAATGCATGTTTTGGAGGATAATAAACCTACCTTATTTATGATGTTCACCAGTGGTATCTTGTTCTGTGCTAATTCAGTTATATCTAGGCAATCACATGTTGGTTAGCAATTTATAAAATATATTTTGGTACATTCATAGATTAAAATCTTTAAAATCTGACGTGTTTATCAGTTATTGTTAGTCATGATTTTATGGATGGGGACTATGTTTGCCCTCCAATCTCTGTAGCCATATGAAGTGTAAATTACCCATTATATTTGCTTTTTAAATATATATCTAGGAAATGGCACTTCAGACAATTATAAGCCAAACCTGGGAATAGTGAAAGATAATCGGTTCACTTTTTCCCTGCTGTAGAATTATTACAAGATGATTGCCTATTGGGTTCAAAAGTAAAAAAATAAAAACAAATTAAAACCCTTGACTTTTCTAAATTAACAAGCACCTGAGAAAGGGAACAGCGCATACTGAGGACTGGTTGTTTCTTGGTCGTCATAATGGATGCCCCACTCCCACCCATCATGGTAAGAAAGCCAAATTACAGCACAGTTAGTGTCTTAAAGGACTCTTATCTCAAAGACTAGGCTACCCAGATACAAAAGGGGCTTGTCAAGATACTGGGTCAGTCCATGAAACTGAGCAAATCATAATCATCTCTGAATTCTCAGTCAGGTTATGTAAGTGGTCATACAGAGGGATTTTTAACTCTGATTTTCCTAAGTTGCGTTTCTAGCCATGAAGCCCTTGGAAAGGTGCTCTCAACTGCAGAAGAGCGTGCTACTGTTACTTTAAGAAGGAAATTAAGTAGGGAGGGAAAGGAGGATGTTGTGACTGCTGACATTTGTGGCCTCCTTTCATTTGCGTAAGAGGTGGACTGGCTTCTCCTGGCTGCCGTTGCCATGGAGAGGTAGTGGGGGAGGACTCCCAGGAGCAGTCGTGAGAGAGTCGCCTTAGAGCTGCTCCCGAATGTGACGTGAAGGGGCAGGGAGCTCAGGTGTGCCGCGGCGGCACAGATAATGGGGATGGCTGACCCGTCATGGCTGGTAACGTGACTGTGCACGTACCCCTGGGTGTGATGGATGTGTTTGTGCAAGTGCCTGTGGATTCCCTGTGTGAAGTGAAAGTATTGGTAATGCTCTGTGTTCCCACCCTTTGATGTGATCTCCTATTCTCTGTGTAATCTGAAGAAGAGAGTTTAAACAATTAAAGCAAATATACACCCTGGTTATAATAAGTAGCTGATTAACTTAAGTCTGCATGTTTGCATATAGGAAAATGACATCAATAACAAGTCAAATAAATTTATGGTGGGAATAATACACTCAAATCTAATATGGTAGGTTAAACTGTCACCAGAGACGAATGTGTTACTGACCTGGACTCATTAATACACAGATACTATAGTGGCTGGCTAATAGAAGAAAAAGGAAACAATGAAAGTTGTAGGATGTTTTTTCTGCATAACATGTAGAAGAAAATCATTTGCATGTTTTGTAGATAAATATGCTTGTCTCTTAGATGAATTTTGATCATTGCTATTAGCATGTTTCATTGGAAATACTTTCACATCAACTAGACAATTGTTAATGAGTCTGTAGTACAATCATTTTATAACTTTGGTTTTCTTGTGGTAAACTGAAGATGATGATTATATTAGTCTTCTTTTTGGTGGGTATCATCATGAATAATGCTTTTGTTTAAAAACAAATGCGATTGGTAATTTTATCTTAAATTCTGAGCTACTGTTTAAAAACATTTTTTGAGTAAAAATATATTTCTCTCAAAGAAATCCTATCATGTGTTAAATTTACCACATATACAGGAACTTATTTAACTTCTCAGTTTTCTAATGAAATCCGAGTGAGAACTGGATATTAATATTATTTTACAGTAGAGTCAGAAATGGTTTAGGTGAACATAGGTTGTAAGGTTGTTATGGGCATTGACTACTTAGTGAATATAACATAATTTACTGTAAGGAAAATACTTAATTTAATACAGGAAAGAAATACACACCAAATCTTTTCTTTTTTTTAAAATATAGCTTTATGTAAAATGTGTGATACATAGTACTGTTGAACAGATTGGTAGGAGGTAAACATTTATTATGGAATCAACTGGGAGGGTATTAACATTAAGTTAAACTATTTCGTAAATTATTCAATAAATTTTGATGGTTATACATGTAAAATGTTTCTTTAATGATAACCTTATTAGGCTTGCTGAAAACTTCTATTTCTTTTGTGTCTGGAATATTATATATGAAGAATAAATGTCTTTACTTTTTAAATATGATATTTGTATATGTAAACATTGATAAGGAGTAGATGGAGATAATGATGAAGTTGACATTGATGATGTTTTCATTATTTTACTTAATTTTTAAATTAATTTCCAAGTTACAGAATTGGTTCTCTAAATTATGCATGCAAGTCAAAGGGCTCTGGGATATAAAATATTTGAGTATTTGTTAGGTAGTGATCTTTAAGTGCCAACTAGATGCTGAGTATTATTCTAAACACACTGTTTTTTCTGACTCTCACACAATTTTGGGAGGTAGGTACTATTTTCTAACCTATTTTACAGATGATGAAACTGAGGTTTAGATTGCACCATAACTCTCCCAGTGTCATACAGAGATAAGAGGGTGTAGACCAGGATTTGAACTTAGGAAAGTTCTTTACCACCATACTTTACTGTTTCTTCCCCCATACTTTACTGTTTCTTTTATATTAAAACTACAGTATAGTCTGGCACATTGGGAAAAACTTTTTATTCGTGTATCTTCAGATGGAATCCCAGCATTCTGTGTCTTAGCTGAGTAACAGAAGTTATATCTCCTCAAGCCTCAGTTTTCTCATAAGTACTTGAGTACATGTGATTACTTTAAAGGCTAAATGTCAAGACCCCCTCCCCATCATTGTAGTTATTGATGACAGTCATTATTATTTATAAGTTAAAACAGAAGATACTAATCCAAATTATGTTAGGACATAGCTAATAGAATAAAAGGAGGAATAAAGAGGATTCCATTAAAGTAATAGTGGACACTTTTCACTTGTCATTCAAATATTTGTTGATTCATAGCAGGGTTTCTCAAACTTAGCCCCACTGATGATTGTCATGTTTCTTTTTATTTGAGGTAGGGTCTCATTCTGTTGCCCCCAGTGGAGCACAATGGCATCATTATAGCTCATTGCAACCTCAAACTCCTGGGCTCAAGTGATCCTTGTGCCTCAGCCTCCTAAGTAGCTGGGACTAAAGGTGCATGCACTATGCCTGGCTATTTCATTTTATTTTTTTTAGATAATGGGGCTCTCGCTTAGGCCATTCTCAAACTCCTGATCACAAGTGATCCTCTGTCATTGGCCTCCCAAAGTGTTAAGATTACAGGCATGAGCCACTATGTCCAGCCACTATCCATGATTTTGGCCAGATTATTCTTTGTCCTGTGCATCATACAGTATTTGGTAGAATCCCTGGCCTGCACCTACTAGATTCCTGTTGCAAGTCTTTTCTTTCCCTTAGTTCTGACAGCCAAAAATATCTCTAGATATTGTCAAATGCCCTTTTGGGGAAAAAAAAAACACACCAGAGTTATATAGGCATTAAACTAGTAAATATAATTACAGATTGGGATGAAGACACTGATGGAAAAGACCAACATGGAGGTGCTCTAGGGAGAAGATGCCAGGGAGGGGCTGGCTTTTGTTGGTGGGCACGGCTACGCTTGGCTTGTCAAGCAGTGAACAAGCAGATGCTTTAGCTGGCGGGGAGGCCCGGGCAGAGGTTTTGAAGTCTGGGTGGAGCTTAAACCTGTTGTTTAAGGTCAACAACTAGGAGAGGCTTTTGGAGGGAGAATCAGATGAATTGGAGATTGCCATAGTATGACACTCCAGGCATCAAGGGATAAAGAGCCATGAAGGTTTCTGAGAAGTGGACACTGGGTGGTCTGTGAGACTGGCTCACCAGCCTGGTGAGATCACCTGTTCGGCTTGGTCATGCACGGGAGTCACTTGTGTTTCTTGGCAACATTGGAAATCACTGAATGTCCCAGTCCTTCATGAATAGGTAAGTCTAGGACTGCCAAGTGACTCCCATATTTAAACTTCCATGCTTTACAGATTAGGTGTGATCTGGGGACACGAGAGAACTCAGATTTTGGCAAGCAGTGTGTCTTAGTGCACATTACTTTTACTCCTGGGTTCTTGTTCCTACTGCTACCCAGGTTTCTGGTAAGTGCATCCACTTAGATAAAGTAAATCTTTCATTGGACACCAAATAAGTATTTTGTTTTCGAATCACCATCTTGATGTTTTCAGATTTGTGGAAGGAGACTGTCCCTACAGTGGGTATACTATATCTGACTGTAACTGTTACAGTTGGTGAAGACTGAATGTCCCAGATCCTTTCTGTGGCCCAGCATTCCAGGGAACCTGATGGAATTTCTCCCTCTCTCAGCAAATGACCTCAGCAGTCTTTTTTCTGGGGCTATTTCAGTAAGGTGGTCTAAGCAGAACTTCGTTTTTTGTTAACAAAGTCAGGTCAAACCAACACAAGTTGTATTGCAAGGCATTTTTTAATGGCAGTTTTTTCAGTGGTGGTGATAGAAACTTTTCTCCTGCAAAATTATGTTGTTGAAATTGTGTGCATCTGAGCATGTGTATATTCTGTATGTCTGTGGTTTCCCCCTGGTGAAATGGAACTTTGGTTGTTGGGCCAGCACTAAGGCCTGTTGCTTCTTGGCTCTTGTGAAGGGAAGGCAAAAGGAGAAGTGGAGAGGCCGCCTTTCTCACAGCTTGACGGCGTTTCCATTTCTCGTGTCTGCTGCTGCCCTGTACACAGGCACGTCCCCCCTCCATTTCTATTGTTAAGTTAGATCAATCATTGGCTGCTTTACTTTACCCAGGAAAATAAATTTTTAAATTTTATTTCCCATCCTGAGTCTTCCCCCTGCGTCTTTGTGAAGCAGTCAAGATGTTTTCAGTATGTTCTTTCTTTTTAGTAGGTAGGAATCCACCCGGATTTGAGTGTGTGCTGTGTTTCTGGGGCTGTTTGTGTGCTGCGGGGATTGGTTTTCCTAGCTGTGTTTCAGGGGCTGTGGGGATTGGTTTTCCTATATTCAGACAGCTAAAGTCAGAGATGGAAAAGAGCTTCATGCATCACAGATAATTTAAGTTAAAAATAACTAAATAATAGTGGACAATGAGATATCGTTAAATAGCATATTGTATGCAGTAGTAATGTTCTCTGCAATGTGTAGGAAGGTAAGAAAACACTGCCTTTCTGGAATTATTAGATGTTTCTGAGAATTGGGATTCAAGCTTGTCATGAAAACAGTGAGGTGTGAATGACAGTTGGGGCCTGGTGTGATGGAGAAGCTACGACAGATCCTGACCTGGAGTTAGGTTTCAGAATGGCGCACTGATGCCAGAACAGGTGGGGTGCATTGGCGCGTGCTGGAGGGCTCTCAGGAGTGCAGGGAGGGGCTTCAGGAACCTGTGACATCCACAGTCGCACGTGAGCAGGGCGCCTCGTGCTGTACATAAAGAATGCAGAGAAGTGAGTAGCGCAGCACAGTGTTACCAGTGCGCCTTCTGGAAGCAACCTGCACCTTCTCCTGACCAGCTCTGTCAGGTTCGCTGCCCTGTAGCACCGTTTGCTCCTCTGGAAAATGGGGATCAAGAGTGGTCCTTTTTTCCCAGGTATGTTTTTCTGTGAGAAATAAGTTAGTTAGTTAGTAGATGTCAAGCCCAAAGAACAGGGCCCAGCACCTACCTTTACCTTTCAGCTGGTATTGGTAGGTTTTCCCAAGTAGGGCCCTGGAGATGTTGTTATACGGAGGTTGATGGCTTCCCAGGGGGAAGTCAGGGAACCAGTGACTCCCAGAGAGGGAACATGGTGCACTTGAAGCAGCAGTGGGAGGAAGGCAAGGCCTGTGCTGTGGGCATCCCTGAAAGGTAACACTGGTCACGTGAAAGGAAGGTTTTCAAGAGAAGGGTTTTTATAATGGGTGGGAACAGAGAATTTGTGCTGTCTCCATCAGTTTTGAGGTACGTGCCTGTGTGCTAATTCTGTGCATTACTAGTGCACTTTACGTACATTGTAGGGAGTTTAAGAAACAGTTATTGTTGTTTACCCAAAATAATTGCATAGTTGATATCACTCATGTTACTTACTGTACCACAACTGAAAAGAGCTTTAAGTCTTCTTTGGTCCAGTTATATTTCACTGATTTGCTGAAGTCAGTCTCCGTGATGCAGTTAGTTTTTTTGACAAATGATAGCAGCTGATAAATGATCAGAAAGCTGTTTGCATTTGACTAGTTCAGATCCATACATAGGAAGTTATAAGCCTGACTACTGTTACTTTTGGCCAGAGTCCTTGGAAGGATTGGAGTTAGCCAAGTACTTCTTTTGTGAAAGAAATGATGCTTGCTTATTATTTCAGTTGTGATGATTTCTGAAATTGTTTGAATTACTCCAGTGCTTGGATTGTGAAGATGTAGATTGCACTTTAGAATTAAACATTGTAAATTTTATTGTAAATGTTTGTTCAAAACATAAGTGATTCTGTCCTCAGGGCCCAATACTGTTGTTATCTTCTGTGACCTATTACTTCAAGGTAACTAAGAAGAAAGAGGACATACACATGTATGCATGTAATGAGATGGTAGATATATTTCAGACAAAGTTAGACATACACACACCACAAGAGGTGACGCCATGAAGTTCACGGGGTCATCCTAAAAAGTGCTGCATGTGTCCTTGCTTAATATGACCATGATCACCTGCAAGGTACTCCTTCTGGGAAGCTGTGCACCAACACCAGCACCTAGTACCCCCTTCAGAGCAATTTTGGAACTCTTCTCCTGAAATGGCCATCAGAACTGTTGTCAGATTACCCTAGGTGTCTTGCATGGCATCAACATGTCTTCCTTTCAGTATTTCCTTTGTCTTTGGGTAAAGAAAAAAGTCACTGGGGGCCAGATCAGCTAAATAAGGTGGGTGTTCCAGTACAGTTACTTGTTTACTGGCTAAAATCTTCCTCACACACAGTGCCATGTGAGCTGGTGCATTGTCGTGATAACAAGAGCCAGGAGTTGTTGGTGAAAGGTTCGGATCATTTTCATCTTTTCTCACATCTTTTTCAGCCCTTCCAAATAGTAAACCTTGCTATTTGTCCAGTTGGTACAAATTCATAATGAACAATTCTTCTGATGTCAAAGAAGGTTGGCAATATTATTTTGACTTTTGATTTGGGCTGGTAGAACGTTTTTGGTTGTGGAGAACTGGCTGACTTCCATTGTGCCCTGTGATGCTTTGTGTCAGGGTTAGATTGTTAACACCCATGTTTCATCACCAGTGATAGCATGGTGCCAAACATTGTCTTGACTCTCCAAAAGATCTTGGCAAACTTCAGCTCTCACTTGCTTTTGTTCATTAGTGAGCTCCTTCAGGACCATTTTTGCACACACTTTTCTCATGCCAAGATTTTCAGTTAAGATTTTCCTGTTTCTCTATTGATGTTTACTTCATCTGCTCTGCTTCTCCTAATCAGCTCATGATTTTGTTGTACAGTTCATCGAATTTTTGCAATGTTTTCATCAGTTCTGCTTGTTACTAGCTGCCCTGATCTCTCTTCATCAGTGATTGCTTTCTCTCCCCTCAGAAAAATGTTTAATCCACTTGTACGCTGGTGTTTTCTTCATGGCATTGTCCTCCTAAACTTGGATTAACATGTCCCCGATTTCACTTCCACTCTTGTCAAGTTTAACAAGAAATTTAACATTTGTCCATTGCTCTAATTCAACCTCCAGTATTCTTATGAGGGTAAGCAAAAACATGGAATAATAATGAGCATACTCAGTAAGACACTGCAACACATCAACACGGACACAGCTGTGGGACACTGATATACAAAGGTTCTGAAACTTTACCAAGTTGTTTGCACAGTGCTGCCAACATAAGCACTTGGTGGCAAGTTGTCAACTGTAATTGTTAGACCTTGTATATAAAATAACATACATGTATAGAAGGTTATTTGAATATTTAGACTAATGACTTTGAACAATAATGTAGATTTTCCTAAAATATAGCTTAGTATGTATTTTAATCAGTAGCTTTTGTAATATGTTTTGTAAGTAGTAGTCATTGGAATGTCAGTTTAAAAAATTTATCTCTGAGTGTATTGGCTGGTAATAAAAGCTCACTTTTAAATTAATTATTGACATTTAATATTATGGGTTGCATAGTTGACCACTTATAAATGTCTGCATTTATTTTTCTTTCTTTCTTTCTTTCTTTCTTTCATTCTTTTTTTTTTTTTTTGAGACAGAGCCTCAAGCCATTGCCCTGGGTAGAGTGCTGTGGCATCATAGCTCACAGCAACCTCCAACTCCTGGGCTTAAGCAATTCTCTTGCCTCAGCCTCCCAAATAGCTGGGACTACAGGTGCCCACCATAACACCTGGCTATTTTTTTGGTTGTAGTTGTCACTGTTGTTTGGCAGGCCCAGGCTGGATGATTCGAACCCGCCAGCTCTGGTGTATGTGGCTGGTGTGATAGCCACTTGAGCTATAGGCACTGAGCCTCTGCATTTCTTTTCACTATTTTCTATTTCAAGTGAAGTATCACTTTGTAGTTAATGTTATTTGCATTTAAAATTATAGCATAGAAAAGTGGTAATTGGAAATAGTTCTCTATTCAACCTGTGCTCTTTATGTCTGTTAAACTATGAAAAGTGCATGAACTGTTCTTGTGAGTTCTTGAGAGGAAGTTTACTTTTTTTTTTTAATAAACAAAAATATTTATTTTAATTATATGTATATAATTTTACATATTACAGCTATCTATCTAAATTTGAGATACTAAGTACTTATGAATAAAAGAGAACAGTATTGAATGAAGGGTGAGTTTTCAGGTTTTAGCTTAATGTTATAAGGTTTTGATAATAGTCACTTTGGTCTGATATGTTTTTGTTTTTGTTTATTGAATGGTAACTATGTACATTAATGCACTTCTGGGGTACAGTGTGGGGTCTTCACACACAATCCGAAACACTTCCATCAAACTGGTTAACATAGCCTTCATGTCATTTTCTTAGTTATTGTTTTAAAACGTTCACATTCTACTCTTAGAAAGATTCACTTGTATCCTTGTAAGATAAACCTCAGAAGTGATCTCTCCAACCCCCCTCCCTCCACCTATTCCCCCCTC
>CAUYQV010186977.1:0-13484 GCA_963574575.1 Galagoides demidoff | reverse complement strand
CCCTGTGTTAGCCCTGTGTTAGTCCCATGTTAGTCCCATGGTAGCTCCGTGTTAGCCCCATCTGCAAACGTGTCCTTTTCAAAGCACAATCAGTGCCAAGTAGTTTTCCAAGGGTCAGCCCTAAAACTAAGTGCCAGAGGTGGAAGTCCAGTTGCCTGAAGTCTGGATGACGTCCAGCTCAGAGTCTCTGGACAAGCTGCTCCCAGGCTGGTCTTTTCTGGGCCGGAGGCTCAGGCTGGGAACTCCCTTCAGCTCTGTTTTGTGGCTTCAGTCCTGCGGCGCAGGACCAAGTTGAAGTACAAGGACAAGACAAAAACAATATGGATTCTTTTTAAATTAGAGAAAAATGTAAACTAATGTAAAAATATTAGCAGTCCCTTGACCCTGTATCTTTGAGGTTTTCAGGGCCTCAGAAGTCCCTGATGTATTGTTCACGGTTTAATCTGCTTTGTGTTTTGCTGGGAGAGTAGGTGCAGGAATCTGTGAGCCAAGACAAGAGACAGGCAGACGGGGAATGCTTGGTAACCTACACTCCAGGAATCTGTGTCTAGATGAGGGACAGGCAGACGGGGAATGCTTGGTAACCTACACTCCAGGAATCTGTGAGTCTAGACAGGGGACAGGCAGACAAGGATTGCTTGGTAACTTACATTTTTAAAATTGTTTCTGTTCTCATCTCAGAATATATCCCATGATACTCTTGAAAAATAATTTATGTGGAAATGTTTCAAAAAGAAATAAGTGTGTGCACACATGTGTGTCTTATACATATCTGTCCCTGTTTTAGAATAGATTTTGCCTATCACATTAGAATAAGAAGGAACATATCAAGAGCAGTGGGATTGCTGGGTGCCGTGGCTCACGGTGTAACCCCAGCACTCTGGGAGGCTAAGGTGGGAGGATCGCTTAAAGCCAAGAGTTCAAGACCAGCGTGAGCAATATATCAAGACCCCGTTTCTACAAAAGATAGAAAAACTAGGCAGGTTTCGTGGTGCACACCTGTAGTCCCAGCTACTCAGGAGGCTGAGGCATGAGGATCACTTGAGCCCCCGAGTTTGAGGTTGTGGTGAGCTGTGATGAAGCCACTGTACTCTACCTGAGGTGATAGAGCAGGACTCTGTCTCAAAAAAAAAAAAAAACAAACAAACCAGTGGGGGACTTAAGAGCTCCCCTCATGTCTCCTTCCTTCCTTTGAGATTTTTAAGGTAAATCTGTAGGATAAAATTCAGTGATCTTGAAAGGTCTTGATGCCTTAAGAATTTGAAAGTGAGATATATATTCACTGTACTTTTTCAATGCAGTTCACTGTGTTTATCAAGCCCCTGTAAGTGGGAAGACAACTCAGTTCTCTTTCGTAAGCAATTTACGGTCTGGTCAGAGGTGGCTGAAATCCAGGCGGGTGGTGGCCCAGACATACTTGTGGTGAGGGAGGTGACAGGATGCGTGCAGGGAACCACCAAGGCTGCAGGTGCGTGAGTGCTCAAGGGTCTCAGAGCTTTCAGGGGAGAATGACACAGTGGGGTCACGAAGGGACCCTGGGCCCTTTGGAGATTTTCTTCCCCTTCAAAAAGATCTCGGTAAAGAGGGTGTTTGTGTCCACTGCCAAGCTTGGCCATGTGGAGGCCAAGGACGGAAGCTGCGTGTCCCTCCTCGCCTGAGGGCAGGGTGGCAGCGGCTGGTGAGACTTTCTCACTTTGCTCTCGGTGACATAAGACCCAAGTGATCTCAATGAACATATCCTGAAGCCATCAGGAACAATGCCCAGGCCCCTGGCTTCCAGGCATCAGCTGTCCCGGGATCACAGACCCAGGAGGGCAGCCAGCCGGTGCCACTGTTCTCCCAGGGTGCTCAGGGTGGGGGGATTTGCTCTTGGGCACTCCTGACCTAGCATTAGCTATGATGCTACATTTTAAATTTGAGGCCCTAGGACCCTCCCCACCTTCCAGTTTAGCTGCACCTCCTTGGAGCGGCTGTCTGGATTGCCGGACCTCAGGTGGTCCCAGCACCTTGGTCTCCAGCACAGCATCCCACCCACTTTGTTTGTGGTGCTTGGCGTGAGCTGTTTGTTTTGCTACTGGTTTTGATAAAGAGAGCAGCCCTTCAGAACAAGACAGTATTAGGGAAAGAAAGGTTAAAATCTCCACAGACAAACTTCCTTCTAGAAGTTCACTTCTGTGGGACCACAAGTGTGCCTCTCCTCCTTCCCGTGCACCTGAAGGTCCCCTGGGACCCAGCTGCATGTCTGGGCCTGACGCCTTCCTCTAAGCGGTGATTCCAGGGTAGCCAGCACGTGAGTGCGATGGTCCCGGGGTCTGGGTGGGAGATCTGTCTGTCCCTGTGTGCCATTCTTAGCCAAGGCGAGAAGGCCGTTCAGATTCTAAGGCTCGGTCTCTTTCTGTCCCCTCCACACGTATCTGCTATTTAATATCTGTCTCCCTGACCGGACTGGACACACCGCGGGGCAGGGGACGCTGCCCGTCTTGCTCTCCTTTACACTCCTGGGGTGTATCAGGGCCTGACCACGCCAGGCCTCAGCAGTACTGACCATTGCTTCTTCCAGCTCCCTCTGCCCACATGTCCTCTGCAAGGGCCCCTTGTCTCCCAGCCCCAAACAACCCAGATTTGAAGGGTGTGAGGTGGACGCAGAGCTCGTCAGTAACAAGCTGTCCTCGGGAGGTCTGGAGCAGCACAAGAGGCCCCATGAGAGTCTCTCCCTGTCCCCGGTGCCTGGTGCAACTCTGCCTGGTGGCTGTGGTTCCCCTGGCCCCGCGGCTTCCCGCCCTGCTCCCTACGTGGCCACGCCCCTGCTCTGGGATGGTGGCTTTGCCCTTTATCTACTCGCCATCTGTGTAAGCAGATCCTGCCAAGATGATCAGATGTGAACTCAGCGCCAGAAACATTTTAATTAATTTATGGTGATAAAATGCGAAAAGAAAACCATTGAGGAAAGCCCGGGCCAAAGAAAATTAAACCTAAGAGGAAACAAAGAAACTGGAGCCGCGTGGCCTTGGGAGGGAGGCCTGGTTGGCAGAGGAGCCAGCACAGGCTTTCTGCCTCTCGCCCTCTTCCCTTTTGCAATAACACCCAGTGGAAAGGCCACAGGGGGCTCTGTGGCAGGGCCTGGAGGGGCCGGGGGACAGTGGAGTGGCCTACGGCCCCGCCTGGCCTTCTGGATCAGGGTGCTGAGCATGGGTGTGTGGAAAGCATAGGGGTGTGGCTGTGGGGCTCAGGGTCCCGGGACGGGGTGGCCGGTGTTTCTCAGGTGAGCAGAAGAGGGAAGTTTCTTAGCTGCAGGTGTCTGAAGTCAGCATTTACAGTAAACTTGGTCTCACTGCAGCCTGGCCAACGGTACTTGAGTGGGGTCATGCCTGTAGTGGGGAAACCCTGAAAACCAGGATGGGCTGACTAGATCCCTCTCAGGAGAAAAGCAGGCCAGCAGTATCTGTCTGTGGACTGCTGGGTTATTCGACTTATTTGTGACACTGATCTGATGTGGTTTTTCCGGATTTTTCTTCTTACTGAGAGTGGAAAAAGACAAGTTTCTCAGTTACTCCTTTCAACTGAACTTCAGAGAAAGACTAGAGAAAATGCTTGTAAACCAGCACACAAGAATGTTATCAAAAATGAGAGATTGTTTGGTTTCTAATTTAGTTGGGTATTCTATATCCTTATAGATCTGATGGTCTCAATCCAGCTGGGGTAATTCAAGGAAAATGTAGACTCTTTAAAGGCGAGTGGGAGAAGAAAGTAGCAGTATAGGGGAGAGGGCACATTAGCTGAAGACAAAGAAAGAAATTAGAGAAACTCCTCATGATCCGGGAGGATCTATAGCACATACTACCTATCTGTCCTAATTAAGAAGGAATGATGTAAAATTGAGTAAATAAATGTGTGTTGAACTTAGCAGTGGATTATTTATACAGCTGATTTAATAGAATAATATAATTTTGGAGCTGCAAGTGACTTCATACCAAGGGTCTGAATCAGGTACGCCAACACAGTTGGGTTCCTTTTCTTTCTTTCTTTTTTTTTTTTGAGACAGAGTCTCACTGTGTCACCCTCAGTAGAGTGTTGTGGTGTCACAGCTCACAGCAACCTCCAACTCTTGGGCTTAAGCAATTCTCTTGCCTAAGCCTCCCATCCTTTCTTTTTCTTTTTAAAAAATGTAAAAATGTATATGCTTCGGCAGGGCTCAGTGGTTCACACCTGTAATTCCAGCACTCTGGGAGGCCGGGGTGGGAGGATTGCCTGAACTCAGGAGTTTGAGACCAGCCCCAGCAAAAGTGAGATCCCATCTGTACTAAAAATAGCAAAACTAGCTGGATATCATGGTGGGAGCCTGTAGTCTCAGCTCCTCAGGAGGCTGAGGACAGAAGATCGCCTGAGCTCAGGAGTTGAAGACCATGGTGAGCTATGATGCCACATCACTCAACCCAGGTGACAGAGTGAGACTCTGTCTCTAAAAATAAATAAACAAATACTAAATAAATAAAGGTAAATAAACATTTCTGCTTGGGTTCTGCCTGCTGGAGCTTGTCGGGTTTGGCCTTGGGGTGTGCATTCTGCACAGCTGGCGGGAGGAGTGTGACTGGTCCCCTGCGTTTGCTCGTGGCTTCCTGAGTGCCCACCTTGGGCCAGGTACTGTGGTAGGGGGCACAGTGGTCAGGTAGGAGAGACATGCTTCTCCTCACAGAGAAGTGGTTGTGGGCCGTATGTAAACTTCCCATATCTAGTTAAAGATACCATTACTGTGAGAGCCAAGGACCTTCCTGGATCACCAAGGTGAGAGGTAGGAACCAGGAGTGACTGAGACCCTCATTTCCAAGGTGAGTGGCAGGGACCTGGAGTGAGTGAGACCCTCATTTCCCAAGGTGAGTGATGGGAACCTGCAGTGAGTGAGACCCTCACTTCTCATGCTGAGTGGTGGGAACCTGGAATGAGGGAAACCCTCATTTCCCAAGGTGAGTGGCAGGAACCTGCAGTGAGTGAGACCCTCATTTCCCAAGGTGAGTGGTGAGAATTTGGAGTGAGTGAGACCCTCATTTCCCAAGGTGAGTGGTGGGAATATGGAGTGAGTGAAACCCTCATTTCCCAAGGTGAGTGGTGGGAACCTGCAGCGAGTGAGACCCTCATTTCCCAAGGTGAGTGGCGGGAACCTGGAATGAGTGAGACCCTCATTTCCCAAGGTGAGTGGGGGGAACCTGCAGTGAGTGAGACCCTCATTTCCCAAGGTGAGTGGTGGGAATTTGGAGTGACTGAGACCCTCATTTTCCAAGGTGAGTGGTGGGAACCTGCAGTGAGTGAGACCCTCATTTCCCAAGGTGAGTGGTGGGAATTTGGAGTGAGTGAGACCCTCATTTCCCAAGATGAGTAGCAGAAACCTGCAGTGAGTGAGACCCTCACTTCTCATGGTGAGTGGTGGGAACCTGGAGTCAGTGAGACCCTCATTTCCCAAGGTGAGTGGTGGGAATTTGGAGTGAGTGAGACCCTCATTTCCCAAGGTGAGTGGCAGGAACCTGGAGTGAGTGAGACCCTCACTTCTCATGGTGAGTGGCGGGAACCTTGAATGAGTGAGTGTCTGATAGGATGAGTAATGAGGGATAAATTAGTTCATGTTCTTGGGAGTACGAGTCGTCATTCTGGAATAAGAGGGGTAAGAACTGATGGGAGCCCTGAGCACTGGAGGTGGTGGTGTGGACTCAGTCTTTGTGTGTCTGAGCAGGGTGTGTGTGTCTCCAGGTCTGTCTGAGCAGGTGGGTTACATGTATATTTCCAAGCTTTGTCCATTGAGAAGGCCAAGAAGCAATGACCCCAGAGCAATGAGCACACCTAAGCCTAGACCTTGGTCTCTGGTGAAAGGAATCGGGGCTTCTAGTGGAAATGGCAGATCCCCAGGCTGAGGCAGGGAAGGTGTGAGATGAACCTGAAATCCCAGAAAGATAGAAAACGATAAAAGAAAAAGATGGCATATGTCACAGGACACAGGCACCAGCCAGACAGGATTCCCATTGGTCCTGTCAGAGATAATTAAAGCACTCAAAGACAGTAATGGATTATAGAACATTGCAGGAAAAGGCGTCCACGATGCCACATTGGTAATAAGCAGGCAAGGGGATTGGTGGAGGAGCAGAGAGGCCTCTTGCTCGGAGGGGAATGCAGACACCTGTTGGCCGACTTGGGGGTGGGGGGAGTGCTCAAGAAATCGTCACTTTTGTTGATCCATTCATGGATCGATGGGCCCTTTCTAAAGCCCACTGAAGCCAGGGCAGTGAGAAACAATAAGGAATCTGCATACTGTAGTGCACTGAAGGGCCCATGGTCCACATAAAGAGACAGGAGATTTTTGTATAAACTTTAGAGATGCCGTGTAGAACTATGGGCCCTAAGTGAATTTTTCTGAAGATGCCAGGAATCTGGATTTTTTTGCAGTTTTTGACCCAGGCTGGGTTTGAACCCGCCACCCCCAGCATATGGGGCCAGCACCCTACATCTTTGAGCTACAGGCACCTCCCCAGGAATCTAGATTTTTATATAAAATCTTTAGTTCTGTAAATTATTGCATTGTCAAAATAAGTTGATGGGTTATGAGTTTCCAACTATGACTCTGGTTTAGGTGTAGGAATAACCTTGACTCAATACAATGAACTATGAAGACCTAGACCTGCAATAACTTCCAGGTCATCTCTCATTCATTCTCCATCACTAGAGTCATTTGCTTTTCCCCTGGGTAACTCCATTCCTAAAGCCTTTGATGAATAGAAGAGTATAAAACATATTCATACTTAGAATAATCTGAGACAATACAGTGGCTTTTTAGCATAATCCATGAGCCTGATGGTCCTGGGCTCCAAATTTGAAGTTCAAAAAATTATTTCACTTCTCTTAACTTCATTTTCCCTATTCTTAAAATACAAATTATAATACTGACCTTACACTTTTTTTTGTTGGAAAAATGTATTAAAACATCAACTCTAGTGCAAGCTATATAATAATATGGCATCCACAGATGCCAGCTATTACAGGACAATCATTTAATAGGTCCCTGTTGACTATTACAGCATCAGCTGGTAGGCTAATTTCAATTAATTACCAGTTATGATTAAATGATAGTGGCCAAAGCCCTGTTTCCAAAATGCTTCCCTGGGGTCTCACTTCTTTCCCTGGTTTACATCACTTCTCCACTCAGCCCATTGATGAGCTGGCCTTGTGATCATTTTATAAGAGCCACTGGTAGCCTGTAAGTCCTGCCCAAAAGGAAAGCCAGCAGACTATGCAGGCTTGTGGCAAGAGTTTCCTCTGTATGGTAAGTTGTCACTTGGACAAGGCATGGATATAAAGACTGATTTAGAGTGTCACAGTGTCACAGAAGGTTAAGGCATCATTGTGTACTTTATTCTATTTGGAATGAAAACATTGCTGGCAAACAGGTAGGAAGGTTAAGGCATCATTGTGTACTTTATTCTATTTGGAATGAAAACATTACTGGCAAACAGGTAGGGAAATGTCTTTAGGGTAGCCTTATATGATTTTTTAATATACTTATCCCCTTCTTGATTCTTCCTGTAGGAGCCAGAAAAGCCAGCTCCCACTTTGTCAGGTGTGATTTATTTTTAGAAGCTCTGGGAAAGGTGCATAGCCCCAAATGGCCTCTAAGCCTGCACATTCCTGAACTAGTTTGAGCCTGATAAAAAGGTGTCATGACTTAAGCATGTTTCTCTTTTTCCCTTTCTCTTTTTCCCCCTTAACTCCTGTTGGCTTTTATCCTCATTAATGGGACCATCATTTTCTCTGTCCCCTGAACAAAACACAGGCAGCTTCCTGGACTTCTTCCTCTCCTAACTCCTCTCATGCTCACCTAGGCAGCTCTCACACTCCAGCCTGCTGGCTTTGCAAAAATAGCAGCTCTGAGTTCTATTCCTAGTCTCCTAAGCCTCTAATCCATCTTCTATATTTTATTTACTCTGAATTTCTTTTTTTTTTTTTTGAGACAGCATCTCACTTTGTTTCTCTAGGTAGAGTGCCATGGTGTCACAGCTCACAGCAACCTCAAACTCGTGGGCTTAAGTGATTCTCTTGCCTCAGTCTCCCAAGTAGCTGAGACTATAGGCACCTGCCACAAAACCCGGCTATTTTTTGGTTGTGGTTGTCATTGTTGTTTGGTAGGCCCAGGCTGGATTCAAACCTACCAGCTCAAGTGTATGTGGCTGGTGCCCTAGTCACTGAACTACAAGTGCTGGGCCTATTCTGAATCTTGTTAAAACACAAACTTGTTCAGATTGTTCTACTTTTGTAAATCCCTTGCTATTTCTGCATTATCTGTTGATATTCTACTTCCTTAACTTTCTGCAATTATTTCTACTTTGTGCTATTTGTCCCGAATATCCTGGTTGAAAATATTTCCTAGTTTTGAAAGGGTGAAAAGCAGCATAGAACTTGAGGATCTACTTTCTTGTTAGTGTAAAGACACAAATGAAAAGATACCATCTATTAAAGATAAGAAATATACACAAATAGTACATGGCATTCATTATGGGACTTGGCAAGTGCTCCAAGTGTAGTGCAAAATTCACTCAGCACAAAAGCAGAGAAGGCTGGTGACTCCCCCCTAAGGTGATCAGGGCCAGGAGGAGTTGGTGTCTGGCCCTGGCTCTAGAGATTATGCAAACCATGGTGTAGAAAGAACTGGCTGGATTCAGTGAGTGATGGTATTTGAACAATTAGGAAAAGAAAAGAGTCAGAAAGAATCTAGTTTTGAGCCTCTACTGCCAAGCAACTTAAGAAGTGGAAGTGATACTTATAGAAAGGGGAAGGCGTGAATATAAGCTAGGGTGAGGGGGCAAAGTACTACCAGGATGATAATGTTTTTCAAGTGGATACACAGTCCAGGCAGGAAATTTGGAAAGTGGTGACTAGAGATAAAGATGGAAGCCATCTGCACAGAGGTGTAAACAGCCACGTCCCAAGGTTTGTGTGCGGCAAGAAGAAACCAGGAGTTCAGTATGTTGTGAGGGACGTGGGTGCATCACCTACCCTCTAAGTCTCAGCATCATCATCTGTGAAGTACAAAAAAGTGTGTCAGCATTTTTTAATTATTGCACAGTTCAAATGAAATAAATCCATATAAATTGTTTAGATCACTATCCTGAATGTAGTACATGCTCAGCAAATGTCATCTCTGGTGATGGACAAAGAAGACAAGAGGATGATAACCATCATCACTATCATCACTGTTATTGTTATGATAATGTGAAATTCTTAGAGATGTCCCCTTTTGGGGACTTTGGGGACAGGAAAGGGAAAAAAAATTCCATAATGAATCAAAGACAGCAATCAGAAGGACAGGAGGAGGAAAAGGAGAGTGTCTGTCATTTACATTATGTTACCATGTCACTGATTTCCCACCATTAGACAGGGAAATAGTGAAGGGCACAGAGCCCAGAGACTGAATGTTGTTTATCTCCCCGTTGTGCCAGGTCCTCAGGACCATCACGGGGCAGGTGTCCACAAAAAATGGAGGGATAAGTTTCAAGATTCAAATTGACCCCACAAGCCACATGTTGCAAAGGTGCAAGTCAGATGATTATAGACAAAAAAGCCAATGGATTGGCAATGGAAAAGGTTTTGTTGAATTTGGGGAGAGTGGTTTTAACAGATTTCTTAAAATTCCAGGAAGCAATAAATTGAAGAGCAGTGGGTGATGAGTAAAGGGTTGTAGATGTAAGAATAGACCATGACTCAGTGCCTGTAGCTCAAAAGCTAGGGTGCCAGCCACATACAGTGGAGTTGTCAAGTTCGAATCCAGTCCAGGCCTGCAAAAAAACAATGACAACTACAACCCAAAATTAGCCAGATGTTCTGGTGGGCACCTGTATTCCCAGCTACTTGGGAAGCTGAGGCAAGAGTTTGAAGTTGCTGTGAGCTATAATGCCACAGCATTCTACCAAGGGTGACAGCTTTAGACACTCTCTCTCAAAAAAATAAAATCAAAAAACAAAAAAGAATAGACCACTACATACAAACACAGACCAACACACACAAGTATAGACTACTCTGCTGAGGAAATTTGATAATTAACCAAGAAAGAGAGTAAGATAATGGTTTGAGGGGGGATAGGAGGAGTCAAGGACAGTTTTGTTTTTTTTTTAAATTAAATGTGATTTGACCATGATGAGTGGAGGCAGTGGGTGTGAATGGGAGCAGTCATGCTGCGTGGTGTCGGGACTGTACGCTCGCACACCACAGAAGGGTTAGGAAAAGAAGAACTCCCTCTGAAATGAGAAGGGAGAAGGCAAGAATAGGTGGAAATATGAAAATGTGAGGGAGAAAAGGGAACATCAAAGCAGTAGTAGGAGAGATCTGGTCCCTGTTGGTTCCATTCCCACTGAGGTAAAACAAATGACCAGGGGAGTGTGGGAACAGACAGGCTCGTACCACTGTTCCACATAGGAATGGACCACTTCGCTGCAGAAAGTGAGCCCCTTGGCCGGTATTAGGTTGGCTCCTGCTTAGGAACAGCTCACTCTGTGCAGACTCAATGCACCTTCCTCTGCTGGCTTCACCATGGGCACCCCTGACTCTCAGGCATGCCCCCAGATTTCTGCACTTGAGACCCCACCCAGAAGTGTTTCTGGCTCCTTCCACTGCAGCAGGAAGTGGGTGCATACAATAACACTGCCAGAATTGGCCACAGAAGAGACAGCGTCCTAGGGGGACAAACGCCTTGCAAGGGGCTGGCTCTTGAGCACACACTATCTCTCTTCTAGCACCCTCTGCCCATTCTCAGCAACCTCAAATCATGACACAGACCTGCCTTCTAACCTTGGTCACACAGCCTGGCCTTCTAGAGCACAGTGAAGAAAGAATTGATTTTTTAGATGACTGTCTTTTTCATCTTCTTGCAATTATGCTTTCTAAAGTGTTTCTATCCAAGTGTTTTCTTACTTGAGAAGGTATCTCCAAGATCCTCTAAGTCCCAAAAGAAGTACTTGGAATAGACCAAAAACAGAAAACAAAAAAACTGCATTAATTCTGGAGCCTTTTTCAGGGGAGGGGGCAGGAGGCAAGAGTGAGCCCAGCCTTGAAGCTTCAGCCTGAATGTCAGCTCCAGCATCTGCTTCCTTTTCCTCTAGCACAACACACCGCAGGGGCTGCCTAAGTGCTCAGCCTCAGGGACAAAACAGTCTTCTGACTCTGGTCTCCCAGATCACAGAGGTTTCTGCTCATTTTTCTTGCTCCTCTTATAATGCTTTCCCAGGTGACATCTGGTAAGTCTGGTGTTCCCTTGCATGAACGTCCAAGAGGGTAACTTGGGGGTCTCTAGAGGAGCCGGAGGAGCTCCTGGGGATAGCTGGTGCAGAACATGGACATGGAGTCACTTTACTGGTTTATTCTTCTTTTCCCAAAGGTTAGCACTGTCTCTGCATTCCCTAGCCCCATGAGTGGGCCCTGTGGGGTGGTCCATCATCAGTGGTGATAGTGAGGAGACACTGCGTCTGGCAGGACTAAAGGGGCCAGTTTTACACCCCTGGCGAATGACTCCATCCAAGTAGGATGTGGGGGTTCCTGGAGAATCTTGGAAAATAGCCTTCCTGATTTAGCCAAAGCAGTCCTCCCATACAACCTCCTCAAATTATTTTATTTTTTCCATTAATAATAAGAGAAGAAGAATAGAAATGTGGGCAGGGTAGTATCTGGTCAATACTGAGTCTCAGTGACTCTCAGTGTAAGACCACTGAGGAGACCTAGTCAGTCCCCTTCCCCAACAGTCCTTCAATCATGATCTTGGCACAGTCCCTGGTCAGAGAAAACATGTTGTACCTTGACAAGGGCCTCTTCCCTCTAGCGTATGTCAAGTTGCTCTAAGAACCACAGCAGAGTGGTTCAGTGACTGTCTCAGGCTTTGAAAGCCTATCCCACAGTGGCTAAGCCCCCTGAGTCACTGACTTGCATTGTTTGCAAGTAGATTATAGTAATGGTTTTTAAAACACACAGAATTTTGAAAGGGTAACCACTAGGCTCATTGGCTAAACTGTATGCACAACTTCTCCTCCCAGCAACTCGGGAGGCTGAGATCAGAGGGTCTGCTGAGCCCAGGAGTTTGAGGTCACAGTGAGCTGTGATGATGCCACTGCACTCCAGCCTGGGTGACAGAGACAGATCCTGTCTCAGAAATAAATAAATGTTAGGCCTAGTTTTTCATGCATCATCTGTGGCATGGCCCCCGTTTATCTACCAAATCAAATGCAAACTAGTCCACATCCTCACCCACCAGGCTTTGACCAGACCTGACCATTCTCAGTTCTCCAAGCTGGCCCAGTGCTTCTGTACTTCTGTGCTTTAGCTCCTGAGAGGACATGACTCTCTGCCTACCCCACCAGGCCTACTGTGTCCTGAGCCCTGTGCCTCATGATGGGCCACGTCTCCCCTCTTCTTCACACACCCTCTTCTTGTCTTTATATTGACATTTCCTCTCTCCCTTTTTTTGCTCAGAAGATGAATCATAATACAAATAGAATGTTCACAATTTAAAGGTGTTTTCAGGAAGCTGAAGGACCTACAATGCATGTTCCTGCCTGCAAGATGCAAAAATGCCAAGAAAGTTTGCTGCCTGCAGTTACCACAAAGCATTAGTCCCTACCCAGAAGATTCAGTGGAGACAGACAGCTCCATTACCCACTTTGAAATAAAACCTACACATCCCCTAGTCCTAATCTTGCTGTCCACTGTGAGGGGCTTTCTCTGAGATGGGTTTAAAGAGAAAATGCATCTTCTAAAGTTGAAGTCATAGCTCAGGTGCCATCAAGAGATATGCACAGAGCAGGGCACATCAAGCAGGGTGCAGAGTTGAACCTCCATGGAGACCTAACCCAGTGGCAAAACGCAATACTCCCATGGATGGTTTCAGGCTAAAGGCCTACAGTCTGTTACCCTTCTGGAAGAAAAAGTAGTCTATTGTTCCATTGTTCTGGAATTTTTCCCCCTATTTCTTTTAGGGATAAATAATTAAGCAAAAATAATAGTGATAAAGTCAGGATGCTAGAAATTGCTTCATGTATGTAGCTATTACAGAAACACACACAATTGTGAGAATGTGTAACTGAGGAGCCATGGTGAAATGTTAGCAATTGGCAACTCTGTAACATGTCAAAGGTCTCACTTGATGCTAAATCATAAGATTACCAGAAGGCAGTGTGTGGCAAGGGGTCTTCACTGATGCCAACACAGCAAGGTCACCACAGGGGGAGGCAGGAAGGAACTTTAATAGTGTGATGATTTACAGCTAGACTTTGAAAACAGTCAGAACCCAATAAGGGAAACAAATGAATTTATTTATTTATTTTTTATTTTTATTTTTTTTTGAGATGGAGCCTCAAGCTATCCCCCTGGGTAGAGTGCCATGGCATCACAGCTCACAGCAACCTCCAACTCCTGGGCTCAAGCGAGTCTCCTGCCTCCGCCTCCCAAGTAGCTGGGACCACAGGCGC